>JARHVA010010552.1:0-156726 GCA_037957365.1 Torreya grandis | reverse complement strand
GTGTCTCGATTATTCTATGCATGAGTTAAATTAAATATATGATTAACTCTTAGAATTCCTATCAATCTCTTTCTATCCTAGAGTAGATAGAGCATCATACATAGACATAGTGACATTATCCATTTTGATATGATCCATAATATTGAAAAGAAGACTAGTACCTTTGAATTACACCTTGGAAGTAGAAGTATCACTTGACACTTGAGTAACATGAGGAACAAAAGGAGACTTCTATTGTTATCCATGATTTTGAGGTATTTATTGAGTTATGGGATCTTTAGAAGTTACATTTCAAGTGGTAGGCTAATTACTTACTTATGGAGATGTTGAAGGACCCTTAGGCTACCCCAAATTATCATCCAATATCCTCCTCTTATCCCTTATATTAGCTACAACTAGTTCATCTACCCTTTGAGTAGTTTTCCCCATGTTTACTGCTACATGCTCAAACATATGTTCCCCTTCTTGAAATTTTATGCACATGGTTTCAGTCGGTGCCTTGCCCATGCTTACATATTGTTGACTCTAAGCTTCTAATGGTTTCAAGGTAGGAATACTATCTTGATTCATTGGAGGGCCTTGTGGTGGAGTGGGTATTGAGTCATGGCTTTGGAATGAAGTAACATGCTACCAACAAGGATCTTGATATATTTTTCCACTTGTAGCTATTACAATCTCATTAGACTACCCTCCTAATTACCATTGACCCTCTTATGCAAGGTTGTTTTATGTGGGGACCAATGCTCTTGAGCTACTTAAAGTTGTGGGATTGTAGCTATTATAATACCTACCTTGAGTAATTTGGCTTTGGGCTTATTGATTTGATGGATAGTGGGTTTATTATAAGATTAAACAGGGTATTGGGATTGGAAGGGAACTTGGTATGGCCTATATGAAGTCTGTTGTTGTCTTTCAAGAGCCACTACCTTGTTATTTTGCCCCTTCAACAAGCTCTCAATCTTTGCAAATTTATCCACTAACTATCATCAGGTTGGGCTTGATTATTTAGATTTGGAAATAGATCAATTGTAGGTGGGGCTGGCTAAATTTTAGGAAAAAGTGGCATGAGAGGTCTTGGCATGAGTTTCCCTACTTGTATTAAACATCTTTTTCCCTTATAGCTATCTTATAAGCCCTAAGCAGAGTTGTCCCACCCATAGATTGCTTCATGACTACAATGTCTGAGTTCAATACTCTCAAATAGTAAAGAAAAGAATAATTGGGTGTGGGTTTAATGATGATAGGGGATCCTATCCAAAGTATTTGGAATCTATAGTTAAAATCAACCATAGATTCTTATGATGCCCTCTTGATTGAGGTAAGTTGTTTAACAAGTGACACATGGTCAATTATATCCTAAAAATGTTTACATAAACATTCACCAAACTCATCCCAAGTGTTGATTGAGGTAGAAGCTAGATGTCTATACCATTTCATGGTTTTTCCTTTCAAGGATGTGGCTAGTAATATCATGGCTACATTCTCTTGTGTAATGATATGTACTTAGCAAAGGTTTACAATGTTAGAAATGTGCTCTATATGGGTGGTGGAGTTTTCTCCTATAAAGTATGGTGGACTCTTCAAGGAGTAAGTATGGATATCATCATGTTATTGAAGGTTAAGAGGGCTGCCACCATTGAAAGGCACAAAATATTGCATTTTGGGCCTTTCCATTTGCATAATGGGGATTGTACTACTTAAAAAAATAGGATGACTAGGAGATGAATATTTATTTTGGGGATAAGAATCTATCTTATTGAATTTTTCTCTTTTATATGAATTAGAAGATATCTCAATGAATTCAAAGGGGATACCTTTATTAACTGACCTTCTAGTAACCTTTGGCATGAGAGGGTTGGCTAAATGATGCTATCAACTCTATAACTTGGAGGATCTTCAGCTTCTAATGATGGTGAATGTTTCCTCTGCTACAAATATTTCTTCACAACTCTAGACTTAAAATATGATAAAGAGAATGTGTCCCACTAGTCATGCCAAAAAATTATTGGAGGTTATAGGTTTCACCCTAAGATGAGAAAAGGATTTTTCAAATCTATTACCCAAACCTATTCCAATATGGGAATGACCCTAGGTTGTGGGTTACATAACTTTGGGTCAAACCTCTACAATTTTTAATGAGTCTCGCTCCTTAGATATGACAATTTGAATCCTCTTATTCAAACTTGATCTATTGGGATGAAAAGGGGAGAGAATGCATGAATGAAAACCTAATTTAAGTGTGGTGATGCACCAATGTTCAATGATCCACTATCATCTTAGGCAATATTATGACTACTAATTAATACAAAAGGGACAAAAATTGATTAGGTTTTGTGATAGAGTTCTAGACATGAATACTTTGTATAAAGGTAGAACAGAGGCTTGTAACTTGAAGGATAGAAAAAAATAGGTCTATGAAAGACACTATGGACTTATAAAATTTAAAGATAAACTTCACTAGCTAACACTTCACACAACCTACAAGAAACTAATAGTCTTAAATCAAGGTACATGAAGGACCTATAGATGATGAATATACAACATACACTCTATAAATCAAACTTCAATAAAGCACACTTAGCATTAAATAGAATTTAAACTTGTCTTATATTGATGCAAAGAGTTTACAAAGTGATTTTATCAATAGTTTGTTATATCCAGCCAAGGGATACAAATCAAGATCTCAAAGCTAGAATTTATAAGAAGAAAAAATGCAAGGGAGAGATAAATTCATTCTAAATTGGTAATAAATGAGCCCAATTCCACTCAAAATAACCACCACTTCAATCCTTCTTAAGCCTTTCTATTGCATTAATGTCACTATATCCTTATTTGCCGTGATGGAAAATGGGAAGTTCAAGATTAGCTATAGGAAGTAATCCCCACCACTATATGAATCTCTCTTGAGTTCCTCATCATTGATGCCCTTAAATTTCTTCCTCAATCATGATTGATATTTTTCATATTACCAGGCAGCTACTTGAGCTTACTCATGATGTTACTTTTAACATTCCTTGTGTAGTCACCATTTTGCCATTGTTTTTATATCCTGAATATAGATCTTCTATGGATGAAAACCAATCATCCCATTGGTTTTCATATAAAAATGATTGTAAATGTAGATACATAAGATAGGATCTCTTGAACATGAATGAGACATGAAACTTATGTCTATAATCTCTAGAAAAGCTTTATAGAGCTTTAATGGCATTAAATAGCTTTGTAAGGTCTACTCCTAGTTATCTAAATCACGTTTGATCTTGAATTTATGTATTTTACCTACACAGGTTGACGATATCCTTCATCAAATACTTCTACCTCTATGGTACAATCTAGTTTGACCTTAGTCAAATTTTATCTCCACTAAAGTCCCTAGCTTTTGAATTTTAATGTCGACCATTGATCCTGATTTGGGCTCCCCACATTTTGCCATTGTCAGCTCTTCATTTGTCCTGCTAGATCCTATTGTCAGCTCTTTGACTTCCTGACCTCAACCACATAATAGATATTTATTTATATTAATGAACACATAACTTTGATCTTTTGGTATCCTAATTCTATTTTAAAACTTTTTATCTTGTCATTAGCCTTCAATATTCATTGACTTGTTGACTCATTGCTCACTATTAGATCTCTATGTATGAATGCATGCTCACCGTTAATTTTACTAGACCCAAAAACCTTATCAGTCACCATGTATAATTATATCTCTATTATAACACCTAATATCTTTCCATTTGTCATCTTCTCACTTACATTGACATTTTGACTTGATTCTCAACATTGATATGCTTTGCATGATCAAATATGCACTGTTGGATCTTGGGACCCACTGACATCCATTAGATTGATGCTCACCATTAGATCCAAACCTTAGATCCCAAGATTTAGACACTTGTCACTCTCATATTAAACCTTAGGATATTTTAGTTCTAATGACTACTTCACGAAGCTTTAAATTGATGTCCACACACCTAGTTCATTCTACAAGTCTAACTTTGAATCTCTATATCTTGAGATAACAAGCTCATCAATACATAAAATTTGTAAAGGATGATCTTGGCATGAATAAATTCATATCCATGTAATATTTTATCCTGAAGGCCTCCTAAGAAAACTTATTAAATGCATAATCAAGCCAACCAATCCATTTCTACATGACATTCTCATGATAGTCTAGTTTTTTAGACTTGTGCAATAAAATTCAAGGCTCAAAATGAGTTTTTGAGACCTTTAAAACCTTATTTATGTCCTTGAATTCTTGAAACACCATGAGAACCTACTATATATTTTTCCCTTACAACTCTATACCTATGTCAAGACTTGTTTCACAAAGATCATCAAATTACACTTTAAGCTTGCTTAAAGTGTTTCAAAATATTTTTAAGTAATATGAGATTTTTGGACCACTCATTCCATCTATAACTTTTTTCAACTCATCCACTAAGGCAAAAGCTTTGATGTGGGCCAAAATGGTCAACAGTCATCAAAATGGAAACTATAATTTTATGATTCATTTAATACCTATGGCTCAGGGGCATGTATGTTATTCCTTACATCATAGGGTGAGATTATTGTAAAATCATTCACTATTGGGTTCCCTTGCACCAATAATATTAATGAATATGAAGTCCTCAGTTCAGGTCTAAAAAAGGAGTATTTCAATGGAATATCCAACATGTATCAGTATATGAGGACTCACAAATCATCATAAATAAATTAAATTATGAATAATAATTTAAATATGAAAAGCTTATCTAGTATAAGAAAATGGTTGATATTTTAAAACAATATTTTGAGCATATCCAGTTTAAATAGGTTCGTTGTGATAATAAAAAAGTTTAAAATGTTATGGCCACCATCGATTCTCTCCTAGAAATGTAGAAATATATCAAACAAATAATTTTTTTGGTTAACCAAATAATGATCCTACTTTATGAATTCCTTGAATCTAAAATGGTTTGTGAAATTTTTGGTCCCCAATTCCCCTTGGTAACACAACATATACACCTACCTTTATGATAACACTATTCCTCCAAACCTCTCACATAATGGAAATAAATCCTTTATCAAATGTGCCTCAAGATTTACCCTCCTTGGTGTCACCCTATATAATAGGGGCTATTATAGAAACTTGTTATGATGTTTAGACTTAGAAAATGCCAATTTATTGATGAAGGAAGTTAACAATGGAATCTGTGAAGCTCAAACCATTGGTATGGTACTAGTAGAGAAATTATTAATGATAGGGTATTAATGGCCCAGTATGGAAATATATGCTTACAAATATGTCAAAAAATGCATATATTTTTATAAACATAGGTATCTCAATCACACTCCATCTCAAATTTTGTATACAATCATAACTTCATGGCCCTTTTTTACATGGGGGTTTGATCTCATTATAAAAATCAACCCTAATTCATCTGATGGCCACAAAAACATAATCACCACCACTAAATACTTCACCAAATATGTGGAAGCAATCCCTATTACATGTGCAACTATAAACCATTTTTTTAAATTCATCCTCAAACATATTAGTTATCATTACAATATCACCTTCATCATCATCTATGATAATGGTAAGTCCTTAAAGATAAGGATGTTAAATCCCTTTGTACCTAATATTAGACATAAATGGTTCACACCTTATTTACCTTAAGGTAATTTCCAAGTAAAGGCACCTAACAAAAATAGTATCAAAATTATTAAATGTATTGCCAATGACATTGGTCATGACTGACACTTTTAACTTTATCCTACCTTGTGGGCTTATTATACTAGCATCCACACCCCTATGGGGGTAAGCCCTTAATCACTCATATTTGTAACTAAATCCATTTTCATATTGATATCTAATTAACCTCTTTATGTATTTACATGAAATACCTAATTGATGATGAAAAATATCAATTTGAATGACTACATGAGTTAAAACTTCTAGATTAATAGCACCTAAATGTGCATGTCATTTATTGTTATATTAAATAAATTTATATTTTAAATTGAAAAACTAAATAAAATACAAGTAATTTTTAAATTTAGACCTTATATTATAATAAAATCATAAAAACACTAACAAAAATCATGATAATAAGTGAAAATTTGAACCCAACTCGATTGGTTCCTATATTGTCATTGCAAAGTATAGATCAAGAGCATATAAAATGGAAACATGAGATGGATAAGAGCTTGATGAACCTATGACCATCATGAAAATTAAATTCTTCCATACTTAGGATAAATTTTTATTATATTTATAAAAATAAAATAAATAAGAGAGAGAAAAAAATCATCCAATGGTGAAAACCATATCTTATAGTGCCTTAGATAAATACCATGATGAAATGTAATTTTTGGTATCACGCATACTATCCATTGATAAGTACTCCTATACTTTGGGGTAAAATCACTTCATCTCATCCAAAAATATATTTCCAAACCTAAGTTATCCTAAACATCCCTATAAATGAGTCATGATCCTATCCTCACCCTCATAACCATTTTTATTCTTGATTTAGCTTTGACAAGAACATGAAAAGGGTCTTGAAACATGTTTTGGAAAATTCTTGGTACATCCCCACTTATAAAAAAACATTATGACATAGTGTTAACATGATATAATGAATATTTTGGATATGACTCCTACTCATCGTAATCATTGGAGAGGAATCCTTCATCCCTTATGTAATATATCTCACATTTTCAACCCACTCCATCAATTACCATACCCATTCCTAGTAATAGAACTAATTTTCTCCTTTGTTCATAATTATGTTGTATGTCTAAAATTACATATAAAAAAACATTATAAAACCAAAAAAAGAGAGGAAAAATAAAAAATGAAGCAAGTGCAATTTTGTCTTGTTCTTAGTCTAGGTAAAATATTATCTAACTTTAAACAGATCATTACAATTTCATTAGCAGATATCATTCCCAAATATGTTCCCTTTGATATATTATTACATAGGGAAACATAAATATATTAGTATCATTTTCATAACTCTTTACACATGGGGTTTCTAACTCGATCAAATGACAAAAACAATATCAGTTTGCTTACTTGTTTTTGTGTGTTTTTGTTACTTGTTAATTATTTGTTAAAGTATTTTTTTCTTTTTGAACTTGTTATGTTTTTTCATTACATATTGAAATATATGCAAGATTAATGTTTTATCAAATTTTGAAAAACTAGGAAAATAAATTACCTAATATTAAAAATTATTGTGTAAAATTAGAATGATACATATATACAATAACTAATATAAATTAGTTTTTAACTTGATAAATATGTAAATATACTAAATATGAAAAGTGAAACAGAGATATTTAAAATTGGTTATAAAAATGAGATGCAAATATTTCTAGATCTAAGACTAACTACCTGACTATGTTGACCAAGTTTAGACCCAAAATAGGAGCTATCAAAATTATTATACAATATATTAATACAACTAGATAGTAGTTGAAGTTGTTGTTGTCTGAATAGGATAGTTTTGTCTAAAAAATAGCAAGGGTCTGATATTTTTGGGTTATGTTCACCTTCATACTTTTATTCTATAGACTATACAAGATATTATGATATGATGTAGAGATCATTATGTAACTCTTTTTCCACTTGAAACCCTATCTCAATAGATGAGAATAAAAAATTAAATCACATATTAAAAATGGATCAACATTTGAATTTTTACTTGACCTCAACACCTCATGTGTTGGGCAATACCTACATACCAATACTCTGAAGAGGGATGAAACTCTATATAGTTCTAACATGCTATAATGGTATGTGTGAAACTTGTGAAAAATGTTATATACTGGTGGAATATCTATGTGATTAAGTGCATCAACTATAACTTGTGACCTTGGACTTGTATTCATAATTTATGTTAGGGCTACTAGGGATATATGTAATCAAAATTGAAAGAAATAGAGAATTTTTTCTTAATGTGTAATTATAATTAGGGTCTTTTTAGTGTGTAATCCTCTTGTGTGAAAAATGGTTTTAAATTTGATTTTATAGTGGTATTTTGGGAATCTATTTTGGATGAGACTTTCTAAACTTACAAGAGAAACCTTTCCCAACTTTGGAATTTTGGAAAATAGCCATTAATTGGTGGGACATCACTACTATCAAGCTGGATAATAATGGGATGAACTATTTTTCTAACAGGGTGTTATTATCCTAAGGGAAAAAGATGATAATTTATAGGTATAGTTCATTCTAATATTAATATTGAGCTAATGAGTGGTCTCGATAGAAAAATTTTGGAGTGATTTAGGTTATTTGAAGCAATGAGTCATCACGCATAAAGTGAAATAAATTTACTATAATTCCCTATAATAGGTCATGAGCTAAATGTGTTAAAAGAGTGGTCACAAATACATTATTTTAGCTTAAATTTTAGTTTAAATGTCTGTATTTTCCCCTATTTTATTCTATTAATGCAATAAAATAATAGTATTAGAGTAAAAGAATAAGTGCATATTTGAACTTACATATGAGATGTAGTCTTGAATGTAGACCACAACACTAAATTATTATTCACATGATATTTTAATGAAATATGTATAAAATCAGTCCTTATTATTATTATCAATAAGATATAAAAAAACTTATAGATCCAATAACAAGGAACAAATACACATGATTGGGTACATGAACTGTTGGTTTTTCTTGGTGCAAACCTAGTGACTATAGAGGGTATAACTTTATGATATTTCATTTTAATTAAAAATATTATATTTTATATGTGCATGATAAAATCCTCATTTATTGGTGAGTGCACTTAAAAACTCAAAGTGTGATTGGCTCCATAATTGTATACCCAAAGTAGTGAAATAGTTTAAAATTCTTATATGAATCCCAATATATTAATATGGTGTAAAAATTGGTGTAAAATTGATGAAAAAAGGTGAAAAAACCACTACATATGGAATAATCCTTGTTTCTACTGAAAATTTGGATCAAAACTAGTGCAAAAAATTAGTATAATCTAGTTTGGTGTATATAGCATGGAGAATGACATGGATGTTGAATATGATGCCAATATAAGAACTTGAGTTTTATTGTTAGAATTAGTATATTTTAATTTTTTAGGTATTTTAAATTTTATTTAATTTATTTATGACCTTAATTAATGTTTTTTTCACTTTGGCACATTTTTCAATGGTTTTCTAAAAAATAGCTAGAACTACTAGTTTATTCTAGTTCACTCTAGTTCACTTCAGTGTACTCTAGTTTATTATTTGAGTACTTAGTTGAGTATAAATCATTATCCACTAATTTTAATAGAGTATTAATGTGTTTTATTTATTATATTATTGAAATTAAATTTATTTTTAGTTAACTTTCTTTAAATAACTTAATGCATGTTTGACTTTACTATTAAAGAGGCTTCTTGCATGATGTATAAATATTCATATTAAGTTAAAATTATTTATTTAGTATATTTTTAGTTATATTAGTATATTTTTAGTTATATTAGTATATTTTTAATTCATTTAGTGGTCTAAGAGTTATTTATTATATTTTTATATTTAGTCTTTACTTGCATTACAAGTTACCTTATAATAAGCTTATTTTAGCTTTTTTTTATTAATAAGAATTGCAAACAAAAGTTGTGTAGTCTATTAATTTTAATTGAGGAGATTATTTTATATTTTTTATATAATATTATTTTATTTATATCATATTTTATATAATAAATCATATATTTTTAATTTTGAAGATATTTAGGGCACTTTTTAATCAACAATGTTATTCACATCATAATTTATTTGATAGCTAGCAAATCTGAGATGGTATTGTTGATACATAGCTTAACTTTTAGAGAGAAAAAAATCTTATTTAAAATAAATAAAATCACTCAAAACCTTAATTTGGTATCATATCCATGTTTAATCAAGGTTAAGAAGATTTTTCAGATTATTTTCAGAAGATCTAATGACTTCAATGAAATCTAATTCTATGAATATTTTTGGTTTTCAAATGTGATAAATTTGAGTATTGGAGAGATAATTTAAGATAATTATTATGTGAAAATTATTTTTTGATAATTTTATCTATGGGTAAAAATCACCTCAATATTTGAACACCTTGACATAAGACCAGAAAATAACAAAAAAGGATGAAAAAAAGATAAATGCACAATTTTTATTATATATTTAGAGTGCCATAGACCCAAGCATTTATCTAATAATTTTAGGATGAAATGATTCCCATGAGGCATGGAATAATTTTTATACTTCATATCAAGGCTCTATTAAGGTAATATAATAAAAACTACAAACACTTAAAATAAATTTTGTGATTTTGAGAATGTCAAATTCTAGGGAGGTTGGAGATTATTGCATAAAGGTAAATGATTTAGTTCATGAAATGAAGGTTTGTGAACATACTATAAAAGATAGTGTTATAGTAAGAAATATTTTGTTGTATTTAATACAAACATGGTTTCATATTATGATCATTATTGAAGAGTGTAAATACATGAATGCTATAAGTGTTGATGAGTTAGTGGGTTCTCTCTTGTCTCATGAGGTTAAGATGTGATTATATTTAGGAGATCTAGAACTTGGTATAGAACAAGAACATAAAAATAATGCAAGGGTTTAAAAGAAAAAATATATAAAAAAACCATGATAAAGAGAGTTTACAAAACTCAAATTTAAAGGTAAAATCTAAGGCAAACTTCACATGTAAGAACAACAAATACTTTACTTTTCATTAGTGCAAAAAACTAGGACACATGTTAAAAGATTACATGATACTAGCAACTAAGAATCAAAACAATTAAAAAAGGAGAGAGAGGGATTTTAAATATGTCTCAAATTATTTTATCACATGTTTTTGAGAATATATGAAGAAAACAATTTATTGTCTTTTATTTGAGTTTGCTCAAATCATGTGACAAGTCACAAAGATGACTTTAGCAAGTTAGATGATTTCTTCAAAATCCAATATCAATTAGGGGATAGAAATTCCATAAAATTTTAAGTAAATTATATCATTAAAAGATCCAAAAGAAAATTAAATGGTTATATAATTTATCCTAAGAGTGTTAATCATAATTTCATGAGATAATGTGATGAAATCAAGGCATACAAATTCTATAATCCTACTAGTAAATCAATAATTATTTCTAGGGATTGTAATTTTTTTGACAATCAGGCATATGATGATTATGATCGTGTGTGTGTGTGTGTGTGTGTGTGTGTGTGTGTGTGTGTGTGTGTGTGTGTGTGTGTGTGTGTGTGTGTGTGTGTGTGTGTGTATAATAATTTAATTGGGTAATCCTCTTGAATTTAATTTTTATGTCTTAAAAGTCCCACATAGTTTTTTAGTTCATCAAGAAATAATATTATATCTTTGCAAGAGACTAGTCATCCATCTACATCAATGCCAAACAAGAATAATCATTTATTGAATCCTCATACATTAAATAAAATTTTGTATCCTAATTATAATATTATTATCAAAAGGATAAAATATTATGAAGATAATTTATTTTATTATACTTATGATGAAAATACTATGTTTGTATTATCATCAGTGACTAGTGAACCTATAAGTTATGTAAAAGCTAATCAAAATAAAGAATAGGTTGATGATATGAAATTAAATATGGATTAAATTTGGAGGAATGATACATTTAATTTATTTTAAACTCTATATAATAAATACATAATTGATATAAATTGGTTCTACAAGACCAAAGTTAAAAGTGATGGTATAATTGACAAGCTAAAAGCTAGATGAGTTGCAAAAGGGTTTACATAAACATATGGAGTTGAAAATGAGGAAACCTATGATTATATAGCACATAAAGATAATATAATAATAATTCTTATTTTATATTCTCATAAAATATATAAAATGAATGTTAAAAGTACATTTCTTAATGGAATGATTGAAGAAGAAGAATATGTGGGGCAGCCCCAAGGTTTTGAGGTAAAGGGTAAATAATTTTGGGTATATAAATTTAAGAAGGATATTTATGGGCTGAGTCAAAATAAAAAATATTTTTTTTCAAGAATTAATATCTAGTTTTTTTATTAAGTTTTTTTTAATAATTCAAAACAAACCAACTCTTTACATAAAAGCATTGAATTCTAATGTTTTTTATGTTTATCTCTATGTATATGACTTGATATTTATAGGTATATTTTTGGAGATGATGAATAGCTTAAATGAAGTAAAAAAAAATTAGAGTTTTATATAAATTATATTTGAATTAAGAAGTAATTTATTGGCATGGAAGTCTATAAAAATTATTATTAAGTATTCATTATCAAGCCAAGTATGCCTAGGACATGCTAAAGAAGTACAATCTTCAATTTTATAAGCCTATAGACACTCCAATTGAAAGTGGATAAAATATTATGAGGGAGGATATAATTAATTTATATGATGAAAATACCATTATATTCATGGTGGGATGTTTTATATATCTTACTATGATTGGACTTGATATCAACTATAGAATTTTACTAGTTTCTATATTTATGGGCAAACTATCACTCAAGTATTTGTAAGAAATTAAGATAATTTTTAGATATGTAAGAGGTAATTATAATAATATTATTTATTTTTATACTATTAATGTATTTATTTCTCATTACATACACAGATTCAAATTGAGGAGGTTCTCTTGATGCTAAGAAGTCAACTTTAGGTTATTGCTTCACAATGGGAAGTGAATTGGTTTCTTAGTCTTCAAATAAACATGCTAAAATTGAATTATCCTATATTAAAAATGAATATAAAAATAGTAAATCATATTTAACACAATTAATATGGTTAATATTTCTGAATAATATCTATGGAAGACTCAAAGAGATGATAGGAATATCACCTCTTTGCATTAAAAGGGGGAATATTGAGTATGATGTCAATATGGGCAGTTGAGTTCTATTTTTAGAATTAATATATTTTGTATTTTTAAGTATTATTTAAGTTTATTTACTTTATTTAGGATCTTAATTATTATTTTTTCACTTTCAAACACTTTCCAATGATTTCTTAAAAAATAACTAGAACTGTCAGTTAACTACCAGTTCATTCAAGTTCACTGTAATTCACTTATGTGTACTCTAGTTCACTATTGATTACTTAGTTGAGTATAAATAAATATACATTATTTGAATAATTATCTAATAATAATCATTTTTTTTCAATTATATGACTTAAATTTAATTTAATTTGAGTTAATTTGCTTTAATTAGCTTAGTTGGTTGACTAGGATAACTTTCCTATTACATGTTTGACTTTACTATTAAAGAGGCTTCTTCCATTATATCCAAATATTTATAGTAAGTTAAATTTAGTTTAATTAGTATATTTCTAGTTTTATTAATATATTTTTAGTTCACTTAATGGTTTATGAGTTATTTTTTATATTTTTGAATTTAGACTTTACTTGCATTGTAAGTTACCTTGTAATTAGCTTATTTTAGCTTTCTCTATTAATAATAATTTCACACAAAGGTTTTTTTGTGTATTAATTTTAATTGAGGATATATTTTATTTTTTATCTATGATGTTATTTAAAGTATACATTATTTTAGACCAACAAGCATATATTTTCAAATTTGAAGCTATTCAAGACATTTTTTATCAATAATTTTACTCACAATATAGCTAGTTTGATAGCTAGTAATTCTAGGAAAATATTGTTGATATATAACTTAAATTTTATAGATAATTAAATCTAATTTTAAATTTATACAATCATTAAAAGCCTTCAATGTATTGTCATTTCATCTATGAAGCTAGTGAAAAATTGGGCAAGGAGGAAGTCATATGATGCACACATGCCCCTAATATAATATATGGCATATATGTATTCTGAGACTGAGTAATAAAAACTATAATTTTAATAAAAATCATATGTATCAACTTAGAACACATTTTTTACATGATGCCCAAAACTAAGAAAATCTAAGACAAATATGAGTATTTTCTTTAAATTAAAAATATAAACCTATTGAAAATTATTCTTAACTACCCAAAAATCTAACACATTATATAAATAATTATTTTATATGTTCAAAGATAATATTGACCTATTTGGACCATAGTGGGGGTGATCTTTTCTAAATTAACTTTCTGAGATATTTCTATCTATATTTTATGATTCATTATGTGAGGCTTGTAAAACTCTATCTATGCACTATACTATAGGGACCTAATCTCTAAAAAAACACTATGTATGCCTCTATTTTTAGGTGATTTTTCAAGGTAATGAAATAAATTAACTAAAAATAAACTATTATACAATATATGTTATGTAGAAGATATAAAATTGAGTATTAGTTATAACATGGATAAACGTGACATCTTCAAATAGATAAACTAAACATAATAATAATGTGATATGCATGTAGAAACAAGAATACATAGTGAGAATGTATAGATAGATGCTAAAAATTATGGATGTAGATAAGTGATCAAAACTAAGTATTGAAATTTAAATATAACTTCTTAGAGAGGGATAAATTATATCCATCATAGGATCAAAAATTGGTAGAATGTTTGATATCCATAATGGCATCAAAAATTGGGAGGATGAAAAATATCCATTACCACATCAAAATATGAATCATAAAAACATGACAATTTCATTTCCATGATGCACACAAACAAAGAGTACACACAAAGCATTAAAAACATGCAATATAAGGCCAAGGTTACATATACAAGGGACACATTCAAATGTCACTCACACATGTAGAAACACACACAAGGACATGTTCAAATGTCCTCACATGTATAAAAACATAGAATGAAGGTTTAGAGCCACACATAAGGACATGGTTGATTATCCTCACATGCATAGAAACACATACAAGGGCATGTTCAAATTTCATCACACACATAAAAACATGGAATGAATGATTATATCCACACATAAGGATATGTTTAAATGTCCTCACATGCATAGAAACACACACAAGACATGGATTAGGAAATAAAATAGGAAAAACATGCATGACATATTTAATTTATCAACATCAACAATTTTTAGCACTAGTACATTCAGTAACTTAGGTAACATGTAAGATATCAATGTGTTAGTAAGTTAGAAATATCAATATATGTAATGCCATGTAAATAATTTAGATATGAGAAATAAGGGATATCCAAATAAAAATAAAACATGTGTATAAGATGCCCCCAATGATATTGATGATGTATGTACAAGTTATAGAATCTTGAGTGGTATGGATCTCAAAAATGAAATCTTATGCTCACTAGGAAAATAGTGGGGCGTACTATTATCCATATAGGGTGTTACTATTTGAATGTGGTTGGTGTGTATGATATAATGAAGTAACCTCCAATTAAGTATGGGGATGGAAACCTATATGCTCTGCACTCACTCATGATAAATTATGAAGCAAATATGATATGAAATTGAATATAAATAAGTAATGAATAATTGTTAACAAATTTATTAATGTAAATGAAATAACATAACCATGTATAGGTCCTAATTTTTTAATTTTTCTAAAATATTTGATTTTTTTATTTTTTACATACATATGAAAGGTGAAAATGATAAGATGGAAATGAATATAGTAATAGATGAGTCCTAAAAAGGACTCACAATTAATATGCCCTATGTCTACAAGAGGAATAACCACCTTTCATTAATGGAAAGGAATATGTTACTATGATTGAGCCAAATTGAATGGAGAATATGAATGTTTATTAACCTATGTAACATAATTTCCAATTTTATAATAATGATCTATAACATATTGTGCATGTTGCCAGATATGAATATGTTGATATTTTGGCCTCCAATGCCAAATATCAACCCCTACCATTTGAAACTTGATAATTGTATCAGTTTTCTCCTCAAAAGAGGTCTTTAGGTTATTAGTTGTTATCATGAGATGAGGGTGAACATGTCTTAAAGTCCATATCAGGTCTAATTAGACCTTATCAAGGCATATTTATGGGAATTTACTATGAAAAATGAATCCAAAAGGAGGTCTAACTAGGTTTTCAAGTAATAAATACATTCAAATAATGTCTCTAAGTGCATGGGAGGGTGTAAAGGGGTTATAATTGTAGACATACAATTCCTATAACTATTATGTTGAAATTTTCAATCTAAACAACTGACAATAAAAATGCATAAACTAGTCCAAAATCACTAAAATGCATTAAATGATTTGAACTTGTCACATACAAGTTCCAATTGAAGATAATGTATCCTTAAATAAGGAAAATAATTTTATGTAATTATTATCTTTTCTCAAATCACTTTGAGTCAAATTATGAACATGAAAAATGATGCTATGTACCACTGAATTCTTCTAATTTGGAAGCACACATCACGTGCATGTGTTATTTTGCATCCACAATGCTCTAACTGGGGTATTGTTCCATATGAAACTAACACCATTTTCTAATTATACTCCAATAAAATTATGAGTTAGTAAATTAACATTTTGATTAGTTTGATTAAGTGAACAACCAATTTCCAAAGAATTATAGAAAATAAATTAAACTCACTTTAAGCAAATTAAACCAAATCAAGAACTTGAATGAAAAATCCATGAAAGTTATTGAAACCTATTAATTGGAAATTCATTCCTCAAATTTTCATCACCCTATGACATCATCAGTGGGGTGGCATCCATAAGCCATAAATAAAACAAATATCAAGTTTAAGCCCTCTCATGCCTCATTAATGCCCCATTCTTCCAAATATTAATGGGTATATTTATGGATTGAGCCTCCAAAATTAAATTGATTCATGGCCACACATCTTAATCTCAATATAGATGGTCATGGTTGATTCTAATCATTTCCAAAAATCTATAAATAAGAGAGCCAAGATCACCATTTTTAAGCTTCATTCACGTAAACTTATTATGCAAAAAAACAATAGACAAGCTTCAACCATTTACACATATTGATCAAATTCATGAGCCTAAGACATTGGTATATTAAGAGATGATGGAGGATCAAGACACTCATCATTAACAAAGACTTGTAGCACCAAATCAAGGGAAATCACATTTTTTTGTCGTTCTTAGAGGAGAGACACTCTTGATAAGGTTTGATGGTTGTATTCCTTCATTAAGTAGCTCCTAGATTTCATTTTCAAAAACCAATGATGGAATAGGCTTATTAAATTATGTCCTTTATGCTTATTTGGGTTTTACTCTACTAATGCATGGACTAATTTGCTTTGGATTCCTACTCTACATTTGGCATTTATGGTGGGACCATGCATCCTATAAAAACAAGGAGACTAATATGCAACTCTTATATCTTCTAATGAATGCTTAAAATCCTTTAAAATTCAAGTTTTATCTTCATTTTTCATGTATTTTTGTTTTTTTAGCGACACACAATTTACATAGAGATCAAAATCAATTATATTTGACCAATGTTAATATTCTTATAATTAGCATTGGTTCCTTTGTGAAGGGTGGAACATGGAATAAAATGTGATTTATGGGTTTTTTTGAAGGGCTAGGGTTTTTATTATGTGTTTTAAAAATTGCATATTATCTTTTTGACCTTTGTTTTGCAATATCTAGAGATTTTTTAGGATTTTATGTTTGTTTTGATAACATACCTTTTTATGAAAAAATATGCTCTATTTTTCCTATGTTTTTGTCGGAATCAACATTGATTTTAGTTGACTATCATCAACCCTGTATAAATTGACTGACAATTACTTTGTGAATCGATATTGATCCCTATATGGACTGATGTTTGTATCTAAGATAGAAAAATAGAGACATGAGAGATTATTTTTGAAATATTATTTTATCATTTATATTTTGGCTTCTAGGTAACTATAAACCCTTTAAAAATTTTAAGTTACAAGATGAAAAAAGGCACGAGTTTGAAAGTGGCTAAGTCTTGAACATAATATTTGGTGCCTAAAAATAATTTAGTTATTTTATGCTTAGTTTTTTGTGAAAATTTTACAATTTTTTTACTAAGGCCAAGGAGCCAAATTTCATAAAAAATCACTTTGGTGAATTAAAATAAACACTTACACTTAGATACATACTCTTAAGAGTGTTTTATTTTATGCTTGTTCTTTCAAAAACAAATATTTTCATAAAATGATCAATGCGTGTATGCTCTCCCCCATCCCCTTTAGGGAACTTGCCTAATCAAAAACACTCTTTCTTTGCCTTGGTTGCTTTTAGTCTAAAAAGCATGAAAATAATGTCATCAAGGCCCTCCCCAAATCTATATAAATTGGATGATCCAAATGTGACCTTAAAGTATTTTAGCTTTTTCTTCTATTTTTATGTAACTTGGCTTGTGAATGAGAGTTTATAGCCTCCTCACATATTCTGTAAGGAAGCATTGACCCAAGAATTCATCTCCTGGCATCATTTTAACCCCATTCCATAGTGGGGAATACAAATTGAGGTAGACTTCTAGGGATGTTTGTTTGAGTTGTTAAATGAACTCTGTTAATAAGATATTGCCTTGGATTATAGGGGCAAATCGGACATCACACTACATTGAGAAAGTAATAAATGTAGTGGTTGTGAAAAATATAAAATATTTTCACAAAAAACTAGCTGGCATAGATCCAAATGACATGAGCATCTCTTATGTTATCCATACTTAGGACCATTTAGATGTACAAATCTTTAGTTTTAGAACAGTCTCACTTGTCACAAATATATAGTTGATGTAGGGTGAGCAGTCCAAAGTTTCATGTCATTATATAATCTATTAAGAGAAGGGGGGTGTAAAAACTCTAATTATTCATGCACTTTTATTTTTGTATTAACACTTAAAATCCTCTCAAGTGCACATATATAGATGGAATTCAATAGTATCATGCAACTTTGTTAGTTTTAGGACTTTGGATGTTACACTTAGGTGTTGTCATTTTATCCTTTACTTGCTTGGTCTTTTTAAGTTTGAAACTATTTGAAAACCAAAACACATCACAAAACCAAACATAGTTTGTTATACACCATTTGATTTGAACAAATAGATGTTACACTGACCAAATAAAAATCATTTCTTGCCTTATTCAAATCATCATTTAGAACATTGTGTTTGTATTTTATAAACAACATTTTTATGCTTCCCATTTGAGTCTAGATCATTTTCCCACTTTGAAAAATCTCAAAGTCTTTCATTTTTAATCTAAATTCAAAATCTCACCTTTCTAAGTTCTAGGCCAAGATGCTATTGATTTTCCATTTACACTTGGTTTGAGTAAACTTGGGTATGCTTTCTTGTTTCAATTTAAGGTTGTTATATAGACTCACCATCATTTTTATTCTCATTGTGGACTTATGTAATCCTTTGTTCACTCACCTCTAAGTTCTTAGATTATTCTACATCTTATTACCATGTGGCAGCATTGTGTACCTATTTGGTTTTAGTTTTATACTTAGGAGTTATTTTACTAATTCACATTTCAATATTTTTGGTTTGTGTTATTGTCTTCCTAATCAAAAAGACCCTCTTCTAATTTTCTAATCATAACTCATCATAATCATATCTATCTTTTATGGTATTGATGTACCTTTGACCTAAGTTTTTTATGATAGCTTGTAATTTAGGTTCCAAAGTTATCATACCCTATTCTAATTTGATGATTTCAACCAACCAAAGTTGAGTAATTTTATGACCATTTATTCTAATTGTGTGGTACTATGCCAATTATTTTAATATAGTCTCATCTTACCTTATCACTTTTTAGAAGAAATCAAAGAAAATTTTTTAACATTTGTAAAAACACATTTCACATCTTAGTAAATGATAAAAATAACTTTCCAAGCATGACACAAATGTATACTTGTAGTGGCATCTTGTATAGCCCTAGTTATGAGGAAGAGCATTTTTATGATGGACAAGATAACTCTATTATGTTTGAAGTATCCCAATAATCATAGGGTTTGAAGAATAATATTTTTAATATCAACCCTTATAAGATAAAGATGAAGCCCTCCTAAGGTTGATAGAATCAAGTACTAGGTTGCCATCATATTTCCCTATGGAATAATTGCACACATTGGTTAAGGTAGAAGAATAATAGTGAGAACAATCCCTCACTCATATGTAAAAATACAACACTTTTTCTTCTAACAAAGGAAAAAAATCATTCAGAGTCAGCACCCAATGATCAATATCTTGCTACCAAGATCAAGAAAATAAGTCAATGATATGTAGACCAGCTTATCATGGACTTGACTAACTCTTTGGCTACTACTTCAATACACAAAAATGCTTCTAAAGAATAAGAAAATGTAGTAGAACAAACACATCATACTCTAGTTGAGAACACATCTATGATGGATCATGATATCTCAATTGAATAAAACAAGCCTCAAGAGGTTTCATAAAAATGCTTCACTAGACATGGAGCATACATTTTTTAATCACCAAGAGATTCTTATTTCCTCACACAACCAAGGGATGAAAAATATAACACGTATTGAAGGTATTGTTAAAAACACTTTTACAATTTCCTCTCAACCAATGAATACTTTAATGAATCGACCACAGACTCCCCAAAATCAACAAAACACTTACAATTCATGGTGGAAAATATTAGGGAATGTTTATCAACCTAAGAATCAGTAGCTCACCTACTTGACTCAAGTAGTAAACCCAAACAAAGTTTTAGATCATAGGGTTTATATCCCTAACAAACCAATGTAATAGGGGTACATACCACCCCAAAAAAATTATATTCCACTTACAAATGCACCAAACATGTAAGAGTTAAATTTTATTAAAAAAATTGTTTCAAGATTGGAGAGAGGAAAGTGGGTTAAGAAATATAAGTTTGATGAGATATGTCTATATTCATTTGACTTGAGTATTCTCCAAGTCCCCTTTCCACCTCATTTTGAGGCACCCAAATTTGAAAAATATAAAGGGAAGGGTGACCCACAAAAACACATCCAAGCATTGTTTATATTGTGACAAGAGGTAGCTTATAGAAGTGTTTATTTGCTTTGATTTTTTTTACACAGTTTGGTAGGACAAGATGTAGCCTAGCTCCTCAAGTTACCTAAGGGATCGGTGATAGATTGGAATTATCTATCCCAAAAAATTGTTAACCATTTCTCTTACAATATTGAACATGATTTTATTGTGTTTGAATTATGAAAAACCAAAAAATGAGATGGAGAAAGATTCATAATATATCTACAAAGATGAAGAGCATAGCTAGATGATTTCAACATAATTTATGAGATAAGAAGTTGGCTGATATTTTTTCATAGAACCTACACCTCGAGGTGCCACACAATCTATGAATCATTGGTGTAAACACATATGAGGAAATTATAGATAAGGGTATGCAGATTAAGAAGGCACTTATTACTAAAGGCCTTGTTAATATTTATTCATAGGGTCAAATGTCTAATCAAAACCAATCACTTATTCAATCTATTACAATAGAGAAACCTAAAGGGTTTAACCAAAACAAGAACATGATAGAGAATAGAGTGACTAAATCTAGACATGTACAAATAGTGCTCCAAATGTATAATTAGTTCCATGTAATATACTAACTACTTTACAAAGGGCTCTTCTATGAAGGGCATTCAATAAATAAAGAGTCTTTAGAAAACTAGGAGAGCCTACTAAGTTCATGTTTCAAAAGCTCATAGCAGTTAATCTAATTGTGTGGCCTACACCAAGACCATTTCCTAAAGATCAACCCAAACCCAATTGGTATCAAGAAGATGAGTTTTGAAAATTCCATCATGTTATTGGTCATGATTCTTATCAATGTGTTAAATTATGACATCTCATTGAATATTTGATTTAAATTGGTGAATTTGAAATCAAACTTGTAGCACAAAACACTAATTAGGACATGGGCATTTACAAATATCCATTTCTTAGGCACAATCAACAACTAGCAAGAAATAACCAAAATCAGGGGTAGAATTAGTGACAACATGACCAAGGCCAGAATCATAATTAGCATGATCATAATCCGCATCATAATACCCATGCTAATAACCTTAGTTATAATAATATGCCTTATGATTATAATAACACTATGGGTTGTATTTATAAAAACCACATTACCACCATCACTATTAAAGATCATGAACCTTCCCATAGTTCTCAAAGTACTGGGCCCATTATTATAGAGTCAACACTCTCCCTTTCTAATAATTTCACATTAGGTATAGACAATTCTATTACAACTCAATTTCTATGGGTTACTATCTCTGAACCCCATTTTAATTATAATGGCTCCATACTGTCAAAATTACACCAACACAACTAAACATTCATGAGTCACCATCCAAGGACATTTGCCTTCATTTTATAATTATAATGTCTCTTTTCCACCTCTAGATTGTAAAATCACAACTATATTCTCACAAGTCACCCTTTAAGGCCCTTTGCCCTCTTCCAACACTAGACCCAATGTGAAAATTGTGCCTTTGGATCTAATGTCAAACACTATGCCATCTAAGGATAAACCTTCTCATGCTAGTGTTAAAAAGTCGTATAGTATCTCAGACCAATTAAGTAAAACCCTTACACAAATTTCTATTTTAGATATTTTGTGTATGTCTAAAGTCTATAAAACTATTTTGAATGACTTCCTTCAATAATCCACTATTCCCTAAGACATTAACCTTGAATTATTTCAAACACTTGTAGGGCATTTGTATCTATTATGGCAGGTTACATTTGATCAAAGAGACATGTCCACTCTTAGTCCTAACCATAATAATCCCTTGTATATTTAGGTCATCATTAAAAACCATAAAATCAAGAGGGTTCTTATATATAATGGTTCAGGGATGAATATAGTGTCCCTCAATCTGGTACAGTGATTGAGTTATACTACAAAAGACATTCAACTAGACACAATTACAATCAAGGCATATGACATTATGAAAGGGAATCTTTTGAGACTACCTATTTGTCAATCATTATTGGGTGTGTGTCCCATCATACCTTGTTACATATTATGGATATTGATTTGCCTTATAACATAATTCTTGGTCATCCTTGGATCCATGAATTATAGATTATCCCATCCAATTTACATCAATGCCTCAAGTTCCCCCATGATAAGATTAAAGTCACCATTCCTATTGATCTACAGCTCTACCAGTATTACAAACATCTAGAGGCTAAATTTCATAATTATAAATATTATCCTAGTTCTAAATTCATTCAAAATTAGAGCAAGGATTTAGTTTTTCATCCAACCAAATCTAACTATATCAACCCAAGTAACCTTACTTCAACTTTGGTTGTTTTATTTCTTGCAACCCTTAAACAATAGATCACTATAGAGGATTTAGGCATTTCCACATATCATTTTAAATATGCCTTCCATATTGCTAGGTTTCCCAAGTCTCCTAATCTTTAAGAAAACCCAAACCTTCCTAAAACCATTGTAGACCCACCATGATTTGTCAAAAAAATAAAGATACACAAAAACCATCGATGGTATTCATATTAGCTACTTCACCAAATTAGGATTGGGAAGCTTTCACTAAAGGAGACTGGTTATATTTTGATTGCATTATTGATTTTTTTTAGAATCCTAAATATCATATCCTTAATTGGATTATAGATAACTTTTATTATATATTAAAAGGCCTTGGGCCATGAGAGCAAGGAATCTTAGAACCATTATCAGCTGGTAAACCTAACATGAATCAAGGTCTCAGATTTATACCTCCAGGGGTGACCTCATGTATTTTGATAGTGATTATTCTAAATTGATTATCAATGAGACTCCTATAAATGACATATCATCCCATTATATTATTTATGATGATTTTGCTAACACAGACTTATTTAACTCAACATCCATTATGATTATCACATCTCATTGTTCCCTTTACCTTTGCCATTTTGAATGAACTCATTGATTAGGATCAAAAAAATTTTATCATGTCATGATGAATTTTAGAATGAGGAATCTATTACTGATTACATGGGCCTTAGAGATGGATTACCAATTGGTGATCATAAATAAGTCTTTGACTTTTATTTGGACCCTTCTACTTATTTTGGAGAGCAAGTAAACTTTCTTGGTCATGAAAAAGATAAAACATCAAGATCCTTGGGTGAAATACTCTTTGAGGCACTGATTAATTAAGGAAAGAGTAAAGAAAAATATAATCCCTTGAGTGAAACCCTATTTTAGGCACTTTTGGATGGATAATTTTGATCATCTCTAAAGGATGCATAAGGTCCACCCAGTCCCAACTCCATATCCAATATTAGCATTATATCTGAACAACAAAATTTTTTTGATTGGCTTATTCTTGACTTTCCTAAAATATTTGTTAGTTGGCCATTACCTGAATTAGTAGATTTATATTTATCTAATTATCTAGAGATTTGGGAAGAGTAAGTAGAAGCTGAAGTAGAAGAATAGGATCAAACATTGCCTATTATTCTAGAATATGGTTCTACACTCCTTGTATAAAAATTTATTAAAGTGAACCTAAGAACATATGATTATTCCAAAATTGTTTATCTTGGAACTTCCCTCATTGATGAGGAACATGATAACATTGTCACCATTTTAAGGGATTTCATTGATATCTTTACATGGTCTTACTCCAGCATGTCAGGGTTAGACCCTAACTTGGTTTTGCATTGACTTGTTGTCCATCCCAATCCTAAGCCAGTCAAACAAAAATTAAGAAAGATGTATCCACCCATCATTCTTTTGGTAAAAGAAAAATTTGATAAATTATTAGGAGCAGATTTCATCTAACCACTAGACTATTCTAAATGGATATCAAACATAGTTCTAGTAAGCAAAAAGCCATAGGGTATATGTATTTATACTAATTTCATAGATATCAATAAGACATGCCCCAAATACGATTTTCCTCTACCCAACATTGACATGATTGTCAATTTTACTACTGGGTATGAGATGTTGTCCCTCATGGATGAATTTTTAGGAACAATCAGATCAAGATTGCTCAAGAAGACCAGCACAAAATTACATTTACCACATAATGGGGAACATTTTATTATCAAGTCATGTCATTTGGCTTGAAGAATTTTGGAGCCACCTATCATCATGTTATGACTATCATCTTCCATAACATGATGCATGATATTATTAAAGACTATGTTAATGACATCCTAGCTAAATCAAGAACACGTGTCAAATATCTTGACTTTCTATGAAGAATATTTAAGAGACTTTGTGAGTACAAGGTCTATCTAAATCCCAATCAGTGTGTAATTATTATCACTTTAGGAAAATTACTAGGATTTATTGTGTCACAAATAGGGATTTAAGTGGACCCTACTAAGGTCAAGGCCATTGTAGAAATGCCTCCACATTCCAGTCACAAATAGTTCCACAGCTTTCAAAGAAAGATCCAATCTATTCATAGGTCCATTTCACAACTAGAAGATAATTTCCACCCATTTACACATCTCTTAAATAAAGTGGTCACATTTCAATGGGATAAGGAGTGTCAATTAGAAATCGTAAATTTCATGACATACTTGGCCAATCCACCAATTTTGAGACCATCCACACCTAGACAACCATTACTCATTTATATTTTAGTAATCGAATATGCACTTGGGATAATCTTACCCCAACATGATGATCATGGAAAGGAACATGTAGTTTACTAATTAAGCTGCACACTGGTGTCTTATGAGCATAATTATATGTCTATTAAGAAGGCATGTTTATTAATGGTATTTCCCTCCCAAAATTTGTGACACCATATGTTGAATAAAAAAACTATTGCTATTGCTAAAGTGGACCCCCTCAAATATTTGTTATCCAAAGTAGCTCTCACAGGTTGTATGGCCAAATGGATTATGCTCCTGAGTGAATTTGATGTTGAGTACCATAACCAAAAGTTTATCAAGGGGTAGGTTATTGCATATTAACTTGAAGAATCCCATATTATCTATACTAAACCACTTAGATTTGATTTTTTAGATGATTCTATTATGACAATAGAAGAAGTAATACATAAAATTGAGAAATGAAAACTATACTTTGATGGTTCTTTCACTTCTTGTGGATTTGGGGCTGGCATTTTATTGATTACACCGTCAGGGGATCTAATTCCCAATGTATTTCATATTAATTTTCATTGTACCAAAAATATGGCTTAGTATGAAGCACTTATTAAATGACTTCATCTTGTATTACAATGGGATATCCAACATTTAATGGTATATGGGGATTCTCAATTGATTATAAATTTAACCACATATCAATATCAGACTAGAGATGACAAGCTTGTACCCTACAAGCATATTGTGGATAATCTTAAGACTCACTTCAAATCTCTGCAACTTGAACATATACCATGGGCCAATAATAGATATGTCAATGTAATGGAAATAATTGGGTCCATGATATATATTAATAGCAGTGCTAAAGAGTATTAGTTTCTCATTGAAAATCTTTTATAGTCTACTGATGTCTTTCTAGACTTAAAAAGGGTATGCACCATTATTGGTCCTGATCCCCCACCTAAATTACCTTGGTTTCAAGACATTTATAATTATTTTATGACCAAGTCTTTCCACCTAACCTTTCCAATAATTGAAAAAAAAAATTCCTTCATCGCATAACCCATTATACCCTCCTTAGAAACACACTTTATCATAAAAGCTATGATAGAACACTATTTTTTGTTTATCTTCTAGGGAATCTAAGTTATTACTTAAGGAGGTTCATAAAGGAATGTGTGGGGCCCACACTAATTGTGTAGTCTTAGCCAAAAACCTCATCAGAATAAGTTATTATTGGCCTAAGATGGAAATAAATGCTTGTAATTATGTGAGAAAATGTGTTACTTTCCAACAACATTGTAATTTAATACATGCACCTTCCTTTCCACTATAGCTGATTACCACACCATGTCCATTTTTAAAATGGGGTCTCGATCTCATTAAAAAAATTGACACAACATATTCAAATGGTGATAAGCATATTCTTATTGCTATTGAGTATTTTACTAAGTGGATCAAGGCCATTCCTCTCACTTAAGTCATCAAGAAGCAAATTTCCAAGTTTATACATTACCCTATCATTTTTTGATATGGTATTCCATCTTGTCTTATATATGATAATGGTGGATCATTTGTAAACTAAGATGTTAAATCTCTTCATGCAAAAATTCAAAAGCAAGCACAAAAAATCCACATTGTATAACATGCAAGGCAACAGTCAAGCTGAGGTATCAAATAATACCATTATTACAATACTAAAGAAGATTTTTAATGATGATGGCCATAATTTTTCACTTGAAAAAATTTCTTACCCTTTGGATTTATCACACCAATCATCAAACCCCCATAGGAGCCACTCCATACTCCCTTGTTTATGGCACATAAGCTATTATCCTTATTGAGATTGAGTTGCCTTCACTATGAGTATCCTTGGATAATATTAAAGATTATCAAGATTATAGATTTTCTAGGTTACAAGAGCTATAACTCCTTTATGGTAAGCATTTGGATACCTTAGACAACTTGCAATCTTATTAGAACAGATTGCGTAGAATCTATAATAAGTGTATTCTCCCTCAAGAGTTTGAAATTGGTGATTTGGTCTTGAAAGAGAGTCAAAATGAAACTAATGTTGAATTTACAAAGAAGGGTAAGTTCCAAACCAATTATTTTTGACTATATGTCATCACAAAAAATTATGGATCAAGGGCATACTTACTGGCTACTATAGGTAGTGAAGAACTCATAAATCCCATGAATATTATACATATCAAGCAGTTCTACACTTGACAGCCTTTTGAAACATTTTATATAAGACCCCTTACTTGGGAGACACTTGTACTGAAGTCATTTTATCCCATTATTATATCTTAGAGCATCTTATCTTGGACCATATTCATTCTATCTTGATCTACTATGGACCATTCTCATGAGAACCATATTATTTTATGACTTTAGGCCATTGAAACTTTAGACCATTATTACTTTGGATCATTTATATTCCACTAAACTTTATTTATACCACTCTATACCATCCTCTTTTGGACCATATTCATGTTATCTTGTTTTATCTTGGACCATTATACTTAAGATAACATTATTTTCATACCATTGATTGTTGTAACCTGGACATTTTTATCACTTGACCAATTATGATCTTGATTATGACTCCTAGGCATTATGGATACACTCAACACCATTTCTACAAAGTAATTCAGCTTGAATAATATTTTTTAGCTTCCTATTATAGACAAGTAAACATAGATACATCAACACATAGTTTTTGTGTATTGAATGGTTCTTCATATTTATCTAACAGCGCATATTGTTTTATTATTATTTTATTTTTGTTTGGTAGGAATTATTGCCTTAACAAGGTCATAGGGGCCATTGCAGTCATCTTTAGTTATTATTAAAACTTTTACTCTTAGACATGCATCTCCTTGATTAGCTAGTTCTTTGTGCCATTGTTTATATTCACAATCCCCATTGTCTCTAGTTTATCTATTACTTGAACTCATTCCTATGGAAGTGCATCTCCTCAATTAGGTAGTTCTATAGGCCTTTTGTTAATATTTTGTTTTTATTACTTATCCCAAAAAAACAAAAATATTTGAAAATGATTGACAAAAAACACAAAAACATAGTCTTTCACTTTTGTTTATTCTAATCCCATGCTCTTTCCATTTCAAGATTACTTATTTGAATTCTCTCACCCTTTTACGATCAATTTCTAAGTTTGAACACTCTCAAAATTTTATGAGCACTCATTTGAACACTCTCACCATTATACGAGCCCATTTCCTTATTTCCTTTATAATATTAATCATGTTTTATTATCATCATTTTTATTATATCCCATTTCCTAAGAGAACTACATTTGGCCTAGAGTTTATGTTAGATCTCACGTCTATAGAACTATGTAGGCAACATTCACTTGTCTCATATACATCTAGAGTCAACACAGCCACCCCTTACTTTTCTTCTCTTTCCCCCATTTTGATCTATGTTGGCTTCCTTACACTTGGGGGAAACTTAGTATCCTCTTTGTTATTATTATATTATGCTAAGTCTGATTATTTCTTAGCTTAGGGGTCACCCTATCATAGAGAGTAATGCCCCTATTATAGGGGTATGAATAATTTTTTTCTATTTATTCTTGGTGTGTTTTTCTTGATATTATGTGTTCATGTTTTGTTTTGTATTGTATTGTATTGTTATTTTGAGTTCAAATACATTTTATAACCACTTTTAGTCTAGTTTTTAGTTAGGCTTGATTAGTTTATAATTTTATTTGCCTCATTATTTTTTGTTTTCCAAGTACATCTTATTAATACACATGGATCATGATTATTCATGTCTTGCTTTCATGTTGTTTGCTAAAGTTGTTCTTGATTTTTTATATATTCTTATTCCTACTTAAATCTTGATTGTTCATATCTTGATTCTAAGTTAGGTTACATTTATGTATTTTTTTTATCTTTGTTTTTATTTAAATGTAAATAGTTTTAACTCTAGTATTGGTATATTTTATCATTATCCTTGGTTATAAATATTCACATTTGAACCAACCAATCATAATTTAAAATGTATTGTTATTATAAGTTACTCATACTTTTCATGCATAATTTCATTTTTTCTAAAGTAAACACCAAGTGCTCCAAATATAAAAGTCAATGAAGCTCTGAAGGTCATTTATAAATGCATCATACTTAACATGAGGCTATCTATAAGACTATTTATATGATTAGTTTGGGATGTGCATATCTTAAATTATATAATAGCATCTAGTGAAGGAACTATCTTGCATATTCATTACCTAACATGATTTCACACTTAAACATTGGTCCATCTTTCTTTTATTCTTCTTTCCTCAATCCATTTTATCTCACTTCTAGGAAAATGACATTGGATTAAGGTTTATCTAGACTATGTACTTAGTGCTTGGATACATGACATATCTTGGGATAGCTTGGCCACCTTCATTATTCTATTTCTCTTTCATCACTTTGTGCATCCTCATATGTCTAGTTTCTTTTGGCCTCTTCAGTCATTAGACTAGTGCATCTATGTTTGCATCTACTCCTATTTAATATATTCATTAGGGTATATCCTTGAGCTATGATTTTTAATTTTCCCTCATAGGCACCATATTTAGACCGGTCACCAATCCAATTAGCTCTATTGGGGTAAAATTACATATCAGTGATTAAAATCAGCCCTACTATGGAAAAATCAATTTATCAACCAATAAAATCCACTCTATTAGAGAAAATTATTAATTCATTGACCTCCTTTCTCTAGAGTAATGATCTCATTTTTCTTCTAATTCTAAGCTCTATGGCTGTTACCCTCATTTTGGCAATTTAAAGTGTCCAACTTGTCTTGAGATCAATCATTCCCTAAGCCCATTAAACATTTTCCCTTTGTTGGGTATGTCAAAGTGTGTTACTTCTATTTTTGGATTGCATTCTTCCCACTTACCCCTTCTTGAAGGCCCATTATATTCTAAATTATTTTTTATCTTTGGGATTCAAAGCATGCAAGAATTAGCTCATACAGATATATTTTCATATGTGGGTTAATTTCAATTTTGATCTTATTTTTGAGATTCCATCGCTCTCTTTCATCCTTGTATGCCCTCTTGATAGGGCATCATGGGTCATTTCTTCAATCATTATCTTCCAACTTCTTCTTAATAACTCTTTAATTCTTTGAAAATATGTTATTTCACTTGAATATCTCACCATGCCTTCTCAAATAAGGGGAAAATGTAGACATCTAATTTATATCACTATTTTGATGAAATTATCAATCAAAACAACTGATAGTAAAAATACACAATCTAGGCCAAAATCACTAAAATGTGTTAAATGGTTTGAACTTATCAGGTACAAGTGTCGATTTAGGCTAATGTATCCCTGAATGGGAAAATGTATTTTAAATGATTATTATCTTTTCTCAAATCACTTTGAGTTAAATTTTGACCTTGAAAAATGATGGTCTAGACCACTAAATTCTTCTAATTCAGAAGCACATGTCATGTGTATGTGTTATTTCATGTCCACAATGCTCTAAATAGGGTATTGCTTTGTATGCAACTAACACCATCTTCTAATTATACTCTAGTCAAATTATGACTCATTATATTGACATTTCAATTAGTTTTATTAAATGAGTAACTAATTTCCAAAGAATTGTAGAAAATTAATTAAACACGCTTTAAGCAAATTAAACCAAATTAAGAGCTTAATTAAAAATTTCATGGAAGTTATTAAAAACATATTAATTGGAAATTCATTCGTCAAATCTACATCACCTTATGACATCATCAATGGGGTGTCATCAATACTCCATAAATGGAATAAATTTTAGGTTTAAGCCCTCCCATGCCTCATTAATGTCCCATTCTCCCAAATATTAATGGGGATACTTATGGATTGAGCCTCCAAAATTGAATTGATTTATGGCCACACATATTGATCTTAAGATAGATGGTCATGGTTGATTCTGATCATTTCCAAAAATCTATAAATAAGAGAGAAAAAACCACCATTTTTTACTTTCATTCATGCAAACTTGTTATGTAAAAATTGCAATAGACAAGCTTCAATCATTTGTGCATATTAATCAAATTCATGAGCCTAAGCCATTGGTGCATTGAGAAATTATGGAGAAGCAATCCACTCATCATTGATAAAGACTTGGATCACCAAGTTATGGTAAAATCACATTTTTGGGCTGCTCTTAGAGGAAGGACACTCTTGGGAAGGTTTGATGGTTGTATTCCTTCTTTCAATAACTATTAGATTTCATTTGAAAAACCTCATGAGGGAGTATTCTTAATATATTATATTTTTTTATGATTATTAGGGTTTTATTCTACTAATGCATGGACTAACTTGCTTTGAATTTCAAAAATGTACAATTTAGGCCAAAATCACTAAAATGCACTAAATGGTTAGAACTTGTCACATACAAGTGTCAATTTAGGCTAATGTATCCCTAAATAAGGCAATGTATTTTATGTGATTACTATCTTTTCTCAAATCATTTCAAGTCAAATTATGACCATGAAAAATGATGCTCTGGATAATTGTATTCTTCTAATTTGGAAGCACACATCACATGCATGTGTTATTTCATGTCCATAATGCTCTAATTAGGGTATTGCTTGGTACGCAACTAAAATCATCTTCTGATTATACTCTAGTCAAAGGATGACTCAGTAAATTGACATTTTGACCAGTTTGATTAAGTGAACAACTAATTTTTAAAGAATTATATAAAATTAATTAAACTCACTTTAAGCAAATTAAACCAAATCAAGATCTTAAGTGAAAAATACATGGAAGTTATTGAAAACCTATTAATTAAAAATTCATTCCTCAAATCTACATCACCTATGACATCATCAATGGGGTGGCATCCATAATCCACAAATGGAACAAATATCAGGTTTAATCCCTCCCATGCCCCATTATTCCAAATAATAATAGGGATATTTATGGATTGAGCCTCCAAAATTTAATTGATTCATAGCCACATATATTGATCTCAAAATGAATGGTCATGGTTGATTCTGATTATTTCCAAAAATTTATAAATAAGAGAGCCAAGACCACCATTTTTAAGCTTTATTCATGAAAACTTATTATGTAGAAATTGCAATAGATAATATTTAACCATTTTCACATATTGATAAAATTAATGAGCCTAATTCATTGGTTCATTGAGATATGATTGATGAGTAATCCACTCACCATTGACAAAGACTTGGAGTACCAAATCAGGGGAAAGTCACATTCTTTGGCCACTCTTAGAGGAGGGACACTCTTACAAAGTTTTGATGGTTGTATTCATTCTTTCAATAGGTCTTAGATTTAATTTGTCAAACCCCATGAGGGATTAGGCTTAGTACGTTATGTTCTTTATGCTTATTTGGATTTTACTCTACTAATGCATAGACTAACTTGCTTTGGATTCCTACTCTATAATAATGACACATCAATTGAATTATTCAAGCCACCTACAAATAAAAATCCCTTTTAAATGTCTTAAAAGGACACATAATTCTAAAAATTAACCCCATAATCCTCATTATCCATGAAAGGGGAATCCAATGGTATTGAATGGCATATTTTTCCCCTCTCTTTGCATTGAATATCTTAATTCATCCTCAAATGTGCTAAATGGTCCAAAACCATACCATATTAAGTAAGATAATGTATATTTATTGGTTTTTAGAGATTTATTTATAGTTTTATGTGGATATTAAGGCATATTCATGGTTTAATATTATCAACCTCGGTCAAAGAAGTAGAGAGACCTTCAAAAATGGAGATTTTTTTGAATAAAAGGCAAGATTTTGAGGTTTGTCTTAAGGTGTAAAAAATTATTTGGATAGGTAAAATTTAGGTTGAAACCATGTAAAATAATCCACATCATGATCAACATATTAAAGGTCTCATATCAGAGTTTCATGGACTAAAAATTCCAAACAAGAGGAAAACCGGTTCATTTTTCCTTCAAAGACATAGAGTGGTTATTTTCCAAGACATGGAAGAATTAATAAATATATTAATGGCATGGTATATCCATTATATAAGTATAATGGGGTCCTAAATAGTATGTTTCATGTTTCATAAGAGGGAACTAATCATTTAGCTTTATGAACAATCGTTAAGAGTATAAACAAGCCTTCAAAAGACATCAAGTGAAGCACAGTTTTACATGTAATCCTCTTTATTTTAAAGCATGGTTATAAGTGTTTATTGGTGAGTTTTAAGAGACATATTATGAAAAATATGGTTTTATTGGATTTTTTGGATAAGTCTAGAAACATTTTATTTGAATCAAAACTTTATCGATGCTCTAAAACCCTCCCAAAATCCCAATAATGTGAGCTTGCTTCTTGATGTTTTTTGGGTTGTTCTAATGCAATACAAGTAATATATTTTTTATAATGTGGTTTTCATTACCTCAAATAATTATCCAAGATATAACATTATTTGATAACCATCCATTGTCTTCAAGATTTCATCCAAGGGTTTTAGGTGCATTCAATAAAGTGGAGGCAAATCTGTAGGTTTAGTGTAAGTCGATATCTTATTTACATTTTAGTGAATATACTCATGGTAAAATGAGTCTCTATATATATAATAAACTATTTTAACTCTAAATATCCTTCTAAACATGCATACATACCCATTGGTTATTATATTAAAATTTTTTAAAGGAGGTTATGGTATTAAAATCAACACACATGCATGCCCATGTATAAATAGGGTTTTCATGCATTCCATGTGTTATTCACCATGGAAATGGTCTTGATAAATCCAAAATGATTATAATTTATCATAAAACCTTCCATTTTAGTTTGAATATGCATAATCCACAAGAAACCCAGTTTGTAAGAATCTTGGAAGAGCTAAATTTTATATTCACCAACAGGCTTGAAAGAGATTTAAACCCTATGAAGGATAGTTTAAATACATAATAGTAATCATAAGATATCTTGGAAAATGTTAATGTATCAAATAATGAATATAGGTGTGGATCCTATAGAGGTTATAGGTCTCTAAAGTTCTCCAACCCCATAGTTCTAAATGATAATCAAGGCTTAAGATACATTGCCAAGTCTGCCTATTAATTTCAACAACCAAAATGAACCTAGGCTTCTTAAAGCTCACATAGACCTATAAGGATGTAGTATAAAATGTTTCATATCAAGGATAAGTTTATGTATATCAATGATTCAAGTTATTTCAAGTGGTATACACTCTTTAGTGATTGCTCAGCATGATCTTGGATGCCTACCTTGCCTTAGGACCTTCAAAAAATTTCCATATTTTGGGAAGGTTGTACCATTATCAACTTTAATAATAACTTAAGTATATTTTAGTATTTAATGTTTTTGAGAAGTCCTGATGTCCTTGGAAAAACCCACATAAGTTACCAAGAAGTTATGTGTCATGATTTGGCATTTTCTAGGATAATTTAATAGTGTTTAGGGTATTTTAATAGTTTTTAAGGTGTATAGGCAAGACCAAATTTCAGTGTTATATTATGACATCTTAGCTTTATTCCATAATTATCATAATGACTTATTGACTACACATAAGTATGTTTTATTATCCATCTAAGAACTGGTACAGAGTATCAAATTATCCAAGGTAATTTCAAGCCAAAGAAAGCTATGAGTTCATGGGTAGACCTATAAAGAGGATAGGCTTTCAAGTAAAGAAGGGAATTACCTCAATAATAAATATATATATAATAGATATTTGCATGTAACTTAGGTTAATAATATGTTAATGGTTTTTTCATGCTACTACTCTTCATAATGAAGTTTCATATGGGTCCAAAACCACTCTTAATTATAGAGTTACAAGTTTTTAGTCCTCGAGAAGCATACTAGTCTGAGCAGTGATAGAAGGATTTGTTGAAGTCTTGGCTAATTTTGAAGGTAAAATTCATTAATTAAATATTCTTGGGATCATATTATTTAAATAATAAGCACCTATCTTAATCATCTTTGGGATAAAATAGAACAAACATTGTTTTCTGAAGTTGTGGGCTCTCATCTCTCTTGAGAAGCATGCTAATGGAGAGTGGTGATGGGAAGTTGTCCATGAGTTTTAATACCTTCATAAATATGATATGGGGTCATAATGGTGGATGAATAGTGATATATATGGTCATGTTGAAGATAATAACACAAAATTGACAAGAAATTGTTAAGTTACATGTTTATCTTGAACCTAAGTAGGCTTGGCAATTGAATGGAGTCTTAAACCATGAATGGATGTTGTTAAAAGGTAAATGGAAGTTATATAAGGTTTATATAATTATCTAAAACCATGAATCATCATAAAAAACCCAAGTAATTTCCAAAAAGGAAATTCAATAAGAAATCACTGCTCTCGGCCTATGCAAGTTGTATACCCTAGCTAGGGTTTCCAGTCACCTAGAAAATTCATATATTTTGTTATATCCATCCAAATTAGATGAAATTTGGAGGGGATATGAGGGACACTATATGATAATTTTCAAGTTATTAAAGTGAATTCATAAATATTTATACTAGCTAAGTCTACATACCCTAAAAACATAGTCTGAGCATATTAACTCTAAGCCTTGGCTCATCCCGGGGCCAAAGAATGGATGGAGGGAGGATTTAAAGAATAATTAAAATATAATAACTCAAATAAGTCTCACTCAAATATTTTACACTAATTTATAAATTTAAAGGTAGGAGTCTAATTCCTTGTAGACCCTCATTTATCTTTGAAGTTGTGTTTCTTATTTTGATAAATCCAAGAATTGACTCATATTGGGATTAGAAGATAATGTAGAGGTTAAATATAGGTGAGTTATCAATGTGATAATTTAAAGAGCCCAGGATATATGAGAAAATGAGTAAAAATATATAAGACAACTTATCAAAGCCTAAAACCCCTTAAACCCTAAAGCCACAATTTAGTGATTTTGATGGTTCAAACAACTTGAAGGTGCTTATATCTATTGATAACTCATGATTTATATACCTTCAAGACATGAAGCCATATCAAGATTGAAAGAGTACCAAGAAGCAAATTTCATGTAAACTTCAAATGCTGGAGGCTCTTAGGGGTGACCAAGCTTTCAAGAATACAAGATCTTCAAGGTTATAAAGAGATTTAGAGGTCTCACTAAGGAGATAACATATGATAATAATCCCAAGGATATCACCATGCCCTTCAATAATCCTCTAGCTTATCAATACTCGATTTAAATTTTTCACTATTTCATGTAAGCTTCAAATGTTGGAGGCTCTTAGGGGTGACCAAGCTTTCAATAATACAAGATCTTTAAGGTTATACAGAGATTTAGAGGTCTCACTAAGGAGAAAACATATGATAATAATCCCAAGGATATCACCATGCCCTTCAATAATCCTCTAGCTTATCAATACTCGATTTAAATTTTTCACTTCATAATCATGATGTATGTTATGATTCTTGTTGATGATTACAAGCTTATGAGCAGATTATAGACACTTTGACTTGGTGAATCCTTTTCATGCTCAAGGAATGATAATGATGCTTAAAACAAAAGGTTTCATACTTTTTAAACATGCATAGGGAACCATTGGCTATCCTGAAGAAAGATCAAGTTTCAATTATATATTGGTATGGGTTCGACAAGCCTTAAAAGTCATGATGAAGGCTATAAAGAGATGTTATAGGTTTCTCAATAAATGTAAAGTGAATTATTGTCTCCCATGGGTGAAATGAACTTTTAGTAAACCATTATAAGTTATAAAATGGCATGGAAGACTGAAATGGAAGTGATTAGAGATCATAAATGCATTTATAACTACTAAATTAAGGTAAACATGCATGTTTTATAATCATTATGAGAGGCAAAAGTAATTTTTTAGACCAAATTAGCATGCATGGAGGAAAGGTAGGCTAGTTAATTCCCATGGACAAAAAATGGACCATGTTTCTTCTAATGCAACTACAAAAGTGAATATGGTTGACCAAAATTAGTATATGCATGCCTTTTCAAAGGACAAGTACACCTAAGTCATCCCATAACTCTGTTCTTATACCATCTTCTTCATGAGTTATCCATCATTACAGGTATGTGGTGTTGAGAGGAGCATGTTAGCATGAAATTTTAGTTATTCTCTTCATGAATATGTAGTTGGCAAGTTGTAACAACTACATTCAGGCATCCTAGTAGTGATTTTTTGTACTTTTTATTATAAAATGGGCTAAAAATGCCTACTCTTGTATCCTTATATTGGGTACGACTAAACTCTACACTTATGTAATCTAGCTTTCAAGTCTTTTTTATCAATAAAAGACTAAAATTTACATTCATTATGTTGATATACTTGTGTGAATCCCATGCTTAGTTTATCTACATTCATGATATAAGTTGTTTTTCCTCTTTTATGTCCTTTGTTTTCACCTTGTTATTAATATATTGAGTTTTATACAGGTTATATGTTGTGTTGACATTATTTAGGCTAGCAAATTGTTATAGAAACTAGCTGGTTGTATCTAATTTAAGGCCTTTTAGCTGCCTCTTCAATGTATTATGCATAGAATCACATCCTTCATATGAAATATTGATGTATGAATAGCATATTTTGAGGAGAGTGTAAGAAAGTTTCAATCAACATTAAGTTATTTAGTGTTATTAAGAAGGTGGTATAGGGAGCATAAATAATTGATGCATTACATTTCTTAAGTTTTAGGTTTGATTAAGTTCTCTTTCTCTCTTTTTCTTGTAAATACAGTAGTTTAGTGTTAGTTTAGGAGATTAACCAAGGGAACTATCCCTCTCTGGAGGTTCACTCCTCACATAGGGTCACCCACAACCAAAGGAGTGTTACCATTGTATAAATTAGGTGAGGAGGCCTGAAACACATACTCAAAGGGTGTAATCCAAGTTGATAACAATTAACTCGTGGGATTGTTGGAACCCATTATAGAGGGAATGAATTTTATGTTGGTACCTTATGTGAGGTACCCTTAGTGATCTATAGTATAAATTTGGGGTGTGAAGGAGTAGAGAGAGGCTCTCTATAATATGTGATAAATCTTTATTGAAGTGGCCTTTCAAGGATAGGCCTTCATGGAAGGGTAAATACCTAGTAAGTTACTTTTTTAGTATATTTCACCCTTTTAGGTAGCTCAACTGAAATATTTTATGTATTAATAGTATTTATCTATGATAGGGGGTACTCATATGAGATACCTTAAACTATTATTAACTCATTAGTATAAATATACTTTCAATACATGTAAACTTCAGAAGGAACTAAATGAATATTTTGAATCCAAGGGCACCCCATTAACATATAAAAGATCCTTACACTAGGTACTACTATGAATATGGTGGCCATGTGTATGGGACAAACCTATAATGTTCATGTAATCTCACTAATGCAGCTATGAATATGACCTTTGAATCCTTTTATGACCAAGGTGGTAGGAATAAAATATTGATCTATGTATCCTAGATGATAAATAAGTGTGATTGTAAAAATATTCACACTTAAACCATTATCAATGATGAAACTTTAAATAGTGTAGTGATCAATGTGAGCTCTAATGAACAAAGAATGTAAATATGAGTCATAATTTACTATATTGTGTTCTATAAATGTGATGAGTGGCCTAAGTGGCACTAAAGTATGGTAGGTACCAATGATGTCATTCAAAGGATGTGGTACCTCTATATGAGAATGATAAGAAACTAGTGGAGGATGTGCATTATATACATAATGCACTCTTAATGTCTTTGATATATCATTAGTTGTATGCTTAGGAAAGGGATTGTTGAAGATTTTCATTTTTTTACCAATATGTTTTATTAGATTTTTGGCAAAATAGGAAAGTAGATTACCTAATATGAAAAAAAATTGTGTAAAATTAGAATGCTGGAGATATACAATAAATACTGCAAATTAATTGGGAACTTGCTAAATCTACAAATATACTAAATATGGAAAGTGCAAAAGATAAATATAAACTTAAATATAAAATTGAGATGCATAATATTTATAGATCTAAGACTAACTAACTAGATGTTTTGACTGAGTATGGACCTAGAACAAGCGCTGAAAGGGTTCCTAGATAATAGTGTTTAAACTAGACAATAGTGGGAGGTGTTATTTTATGAATAGGCTAGCCTTGTTGGTAAACAACAGGGATCTAAGTTTTTTAGGTTATGTTCACCTTTTTTCTTTAGGATTGTGTGGGAGATTCTGATATGATGTGGTAATTAATTTATAATTCATTTTCCACTTGAAACCTTAGCTCAACAGACAAGAAGAAAAAAATTAATCATGGAGTAAAAAGGGATCAATTGTTGAAGTTATGCTTGACCTCAACACCATTTTTTTTTAGTGTTACCTACATACCAATAATTTTAAGAGGGATAAAACTCCATGTATTTCTCAAATTATATAAATGTGTGTGTGTAAGTGGTGAAAAATGCTAGATGTTAGTGTAATCATGGCATGATTAAGTGCTTCAACTATTACTTGTGACCTTGGAGGTATATTCAAACTTTAGATAAGGTCTACTAGGGTTGTATTTAATCATAATTGGGAAAAATATGGAATTTTATCTCAATGTGAAATTAGAATTCTGGTGTTTTTCATTGTGGAAGCCTTTTTTGTGAAAAATGGTTTGAAATGTGCTTATATAATGGTATTTTTGGAAATATTTTAGATGGGGATTGTTAAACTTATGGGAGGAACCTTTCCAAAAAAACTAATTTTGGAAAATAGCCATTAATTAGTGGGAGGGCATTGCTAGCAAGGTGGACAATAGTGGGGTGTGTTATTGTCCCAATAAGTTTTTATTGTCCTAATGGTTAGAGGTATTAAGTTATAGGAATGGTTTGTTGGAGGTACAAGACACCAAGGGTGGGGGGTGTGAATCAATGGTGGAAAATAATCCAATTCAATTTCCAAACATTTCAAATACTTAAACAATCAATACAATCATTCATGAAGCATATAAATCATTCATAATAGTTAACAACAAGGATAAAGCAATATCACATACACAACACAATATCTATGTGGGAAACCCTCTTGGGGAATAAAACCCACTCTCAAGCCTAAAAACACTTGGACTACTTGTCCTATAAGGTATTATAAACTAGAGACTACTCAAGTCCTTTAGACCAAAATTTAGTGAAACAAAAACTCCATAAGGAGCACCAGCCCCTAAGATGATCAAGTCCTCCTAACCACCTATTGGTCAAGTCCTTTTGACCCAATACCTTGATCAAGTCCTCTTAACCTAAGGCCTTTAGAGAAACACATGTTTCACAAGGAGAAACTACCCCTAAGGAAGATTAAGTAATTTAAACCCTTCTTTGAAATTAACACCTCCACCTTAGAACTGATGTCTTCAACACCTAATGATGGATATTTTATTTTCTAACCCCTGCACAAACTCCCTCTCTATCTCATAAAAGCCTCTCACATAGGCATGCCACAATCTCTCTTCTTCACTCAAACTGTCCTCATATGCACACTTAGACCTCTTTTCATATCATCAAATTGAAAGAGAACTATTATAACATCATAAATATGACCTACATTTCATACACATAATCAAAAAATTGTTTTGCTCATCAACTCATCCAACAGGCACACTACCTATCCTCTCTTCTTCACTTCAACGTATACTCCTCTCACATAGTACTATAAACCATCTCCTTTGGTTTCATTATATATAGATTATTCATGATAAATATTCCATCATATTTCCTTTTCAGCCATAATACATGTCTTTACCCTTAAATAATCTAACATGGGTCACACTTAAGCACAACTTTGTTTCAAATAAGCCTAAGTCACTTTTTAGGTCCTATGGACACCCATTCACCTCTTTGATACTTCTATAAGAAAAATAAGAACATAGTAACACTTTTTAAGTTCATGTACCCATGACACATGATATATAGGTCATTATTAAGTGTCCATACCCATCACAACACCCTTATTTTAACACTCAATTATGTCAAACACCTTTCTGTACACATAGTCATTATGAACAAAAACACAGTTGACTTTTAACCCTTTGATCATACTATATATGATTGTTCAAACCTTCATAATATATATATATGGTACTCATGGAGTCTAAAACATAATCCAATATATATCTCACCTTTAAACATTGAGATACCAATAAGTACAGATCAATTACCCTTCTTGGGTTACTTGTAGAGTAAACACAAAAACATAATCAACTTTAAACCTTCATAAATTTGACTTTACACACTATCAAACCTTAAAATTTATATTTATATATGTACCTTGGATTAATATAAATATTATTTTTTTAAACCATGAGAAAATTCTACTTGTATTAAAATATATGGCCTGAAAAACAAACACTGGTCTTTCCTTTATTAAATTCAAATATTTGAATTCTAACGATCACAGTTAAACTTTGGACATTATGCTATCATCTCATATCCTCACTACTTAGATTAATCATGCACCATAAATATTATTTGAAGGATATAAACATTTACCTTTCATCACTCATCAATGGATTTTCATCTTGACTATGTAACTTAATACGCTCTGTTGATCCCCTATACGTAGCTCGATCTTTATTTATGTTAAACATTGGGTACCTTTAAATAATATCACTCCTAACACACCATTTATATGTATATGTATTAATATACACTGATCATTATATCTTATAATAATCCTAATATTTACCTTTGATCAACATTAAACTTCAAACACTTGTCCTCATCTTACTGCTCCCTGACACCTTGGAACAAATACTCTCTATTGATCCTTTTGTAAGGAGCTCAATCTTTAACTTCATTAACCAATAAACACTTTGAATTATTTGAATCAACACACACCATATATATTCACTATATTATCACCCATGAGCCATTAAATCTCCATTTGGTCCTGATCTTTAACATCGTGCAAAATAGACTATGGGGACTATTGATATCTACTTGGAAGACCAACTTTGGACCTCAATAACTTTTGTTGCACTTAGATGCATGATCTAAAATTTGGACCATATGATATCCTCACATAGTTTAATCCAAAAATATATTAATATGATCCTATAACCTTTTCATGTGCAATATATAATTTCATTAATCTACTCACTCATATTTTTCTATCACAGAGCCAACTATGCCTAGAATTACTTGGAAGGCCAACTTTGCACATGCATATATTTTGATGCACTTCATTTCATGACATAAAACTTATCACATAGTTAATAGGAACATAAATTAACAAACCCATATTATTAAATCATTATGAAACTACCACACGTGAAAAATATGACTACATCAAAATGCCTACTCGGCTTTTCTTGTCACATGCAAATTTGGCTAAGTATGGGAAAACACTATCAAACTGCCTGGGAGCCCAAATTTTTAATTGCATATATTTTATCTTGATTATTCACATGACCTAATATTTAGTTCATAATATATTATCTCATAATTAAATTCATCCATATATCAAGCTACTCCTGAAACTTTTATATGTGTAGGATATGACATCACCAAACTGCTTACTCAGCTCTGTTTGAACATAGAAAACACTGTCAAAATGCCTAAGAACCCAAATTTTCACACATATATATTTGGATTCACTTAATTACATGACTTAATACTTGGACCATATTAACTTTGGAATAATTTTATCACAACCATTTGACCAACTCCCCCTGACTCATCCACATATGGTAATTATGATGTCATCAAACTACCTACTCAAATTTTTTACCATTGGACCCAAAATGTATAGATGAAAACTATGGAATACTAGATGAATTACACTTATGAACACAATAATTCAATTAATCCTTAACCTTTGATAAGACCTCTTTCATAATCTCAATACTTTAGATTCATCCCTAATTATCTCTAACCATGCCAAAATAGAAGATCAACCAAACTAACTTCAAACAAACTAGGACAAGCACATTACACACTTTATCATTATCACTTTAGAATATCAAATCACTTCATCAATAACTTTTAAACTTATTTTACATCACTAAAAACTCTCCAACAATCTCTCCCTTTGTCGTTGATGTCAACACACATCAAACAACTCACCTTCCTTCTCTCTCTTCAAGCACTCTCACAATAGAAACTTTCTCCCCCTTTGACACAATGAAAAAGTGAGAACCAACTAATAATACAGACCTAAAAACACTAAAATTAGGATAATACCATATTAAAAAGAAAGTACAAACTCCCCCTTACCTTGAGCCTACCTCTTCTTATCTTGACAACTTCCTCTTTATCCATGCCAACACTTTCTTCAACCAAGCACTACAACCAATGAAGAAATAACACACAAAAGTAATAAAATCTAATGAAACTCACCAAGAAATATATAAGAGGGACTCCTCTTAATATTTTTGAGCAATTGAACCCCCTGAGCATCTTGAAATTTTCACATGCCATGAAGAACCACCATAAAAGCTTACTAGCCTTCTCTCTCAAACCACCTCAAGGACCACCAACAAAACTTCATGCCACTAAAAAAATATAAAAAATGCTTTAAAAAACTCCCAAGAACTCACCTTGAAATAATCATGCATTGTTCTTTTGGATAAACTAAACAAAAAACACTCTTCTTCTCACTAGCCCTATCTAGTCTCCTTGTAGCCCTACTTGAAACTTGTTGAGACCAAAAATTTTAGTACACACCATCAATACCTAAAACTTAATATCTAGATCACTCTCATTTTCCCCCTAAATCACACCAATTTTCAACAACTATCTCATCTTCTGCAATATACTTCCGTCACAAACCTACTAGTTAATTAAACCTCTATTTTGTCAGAAATATAAACAATATGAAAACCATAAGTCTTTAAATCTATGTGAAGATTGATTTGAAAACCCATTTGGCACATTCAACCTATTAATAATCCTTAGACTTCAAAACATAAGGCAAACCACTTTTCTAGCATAGCTCAAAACCCTAGAATCTCAAAATAAATAGAGTCAACAAACCTCCTCAAGGTCAATGCCCATCTCTAAAATTTACTGCATACCTAGAGACAACCATCACACACTTTTGTACCAAGATTTTATCTTCCATACATTTGGTAACATTTACTTTCTATACCATGTCTTTTGACTTATAATAAATAGATAAACCTGAGAGCATACAAAAACCTCCAAAAAGGACAAAAAAGATCATCAAGACACAGAACCACATGGAACATATCACAAAGAATTTCACATACATTTTTAAGCACCAAATTATTATTGACATTCCATCAATCTCATTAATCCATCTAGATACACCCATATGGACCCTATACTATAGCTCCTTCACAAACCTCTGGAGTAAGCTCATGAACTTATTGTTCCCCTTTAACCAATGACCTTATAAGATCAACACAAGTCTCTATACATATTGGCATTATGATATTGAGCACACAAACTTGCTTCCCCATAAGAAATATGTCTCCTAATAAGCATATTTAGAGACACCCTACATCATAATGTCCTAGAATAATGTGAAACCAGGAGTTACCCACAACTCCTCATAGGCATTATCCTCCTTGGTCATCTGATACTTATAATTCGTATTCTTATTCTTAGTATTAATATAAGTAACATGCTCATCTACTAAAATATTCTCTTATATGATTGGATTGATAATATATAGAGATAACATAGATTTATGACATACCTTTTCATCTATAGAATATTTTTTACATCTTGAAACCTCATCACTAGACACTAAAAATTGATGTTATTTGAATGAAACTTTCTCAATAATAGTAAGATGTTCACTTGGATCCATACCTTAAAACTAGCCTCAACCAATACCTTGGTCTTCTCCTTGATCTTGGTCTCTTCATTCACAACATGAGCAGATAATGAGAGCCCTTGGCACTCTTCACCTTATATATCATTCTCCACCATAACAAACAGATTACTTAGACCTACATTCTCATCATGATGCATACTTACCACCTTTAGCTTTCATGAGTTAACTTGCCTTCTTCCTTGCACTATAGGAGCCTAATTAAACCTATTCTAGTTTTTAGGCCTTTGCTATTAGAATCTAGTAGTGTGACCTCTTTGTTCATAGTTGTAGCAAACCATTTTTCTTAAATTTAACTCAACTTGACCTACCTGATATGGAAAAAATCTTGCAAAGTGTCCTATGTCATAACAACTAAGACAAACTACTCCTTTTGAATAAGACTCACCTTGGATTACCTTATTTGGATAATGCTTATCAAAGTATCCCTTATCAAGCTAGTTGAAACACTCAACCTTGATTACACATTTTGATTGATGACCCCCATCATATTTACATGCAAACTCATTTCTAATAGGTCTCTTGCATTCTCTATCTCTATGCCCAAACTGATTACAAGTATAGTAGTAACCATTAAAATTTACATACCTCATGGTATTTGGTTGTCTGATCTGATTTATCTTCATTCTCCTAGCACCTACATTTATTGTTTGATGTTTTGTCTTCATCTTGTCTTGAGTTGCATTCTATGGTTCTTCTTTGTATCCAAGACCAGTTCTATCACTTGCATGTTTTTGACCACTCAAAATATTGTTTGGATCACTTGAGCTCTTTTCAAATCTCAAAAATGACTTCACCTTATTAGATGTCTTCTCTAACTTAGCTTTTAAAGACTCATTTTCAATTGCATACCTTGAACATTCATCTTATCTAGCTTTCAGGCTTGTGGATAGGATTTCTAATTAACAACTTAGATGTTTGACCATATCTTCATGCTTATTGGCATATTCATTCATTATTGCCTCAAATACATTGAATTTCTCCTCATAGTCCTTGAGTTTAGACTTCATCTTCTTATTGATCTTCTTCTCAACCTTCATTATTTCAATAGCATTCATCAATTTAGTCTCACAATCCACCTCATCTTTATCATCATCTGAATCACTCCAAGTAGACTCCATTTGATGTGAGAAACTACCTTCCTCAGCCATGAGTAGGGCTTCATCTTTAGTAGGACCATCATCTTTATTATCATACTCTAAGTCACTGACTTCACTCTCATCTGATGAGCTAGAATCTTATTTGGTGTAGAGACTCTTCTTGTCCTTGAAGTACTTCTTATTGTCAAACCTTTTGAATCCCTTTTTGATTTTATTAGACTTGAATGATCTCTTTCCATCAACATGACCTTGATCATTATCTTCATCATCATTATTCTTATACTTATGAGGATACTTATTAGAAAAATTTCATACCTCTCCACAATTGAAGCATTTTAGGGATAGTTTACCCCTAGACTTGCTTGAACCTATTTTTAATTTCCTTGAAATCAAAGAAATTAGTTCATCCTAATCTATATCACAAATGTCATCCTCCTTGGTTTTCTTACCTTGGAACTTCTTGTTTGGCTTAAATTCAATATTGAAAGTTACTTCCTTCTTTGGTGGTATATCATCATTTACTCTCATCTCATAGGAAGTAAGGGTGCCATGCAATTGGTCCATCTTCAACTGAGTAAGATCATGAATTTCTTCTATAGCATATACTTTTAGATCAAACTTGAGGGATAGATACCTTAATAAATTTTGAAATATAATAGCCTCTTCAAGGTTCTCTCCAAGACCTCTAATGATGTTCACAATCTCATCAAATCTCTATAAAAAGGATGCCACAAAATATTCTTCCTTCATTTTGAGACTTTCAAATTGCCTCTTGTGAGTCTGCAACATAGCAAGTTTAAACTTTGAATCTCATTCATAAATGATCTAAAAATTTTCCCATATCTCTTCAGAATAATTACAGTGGATTACTTTGTTGAAATCAGTCTATGTAAGACCATAAGTAATGGCATTCATTACCTTATAATTATTATCAAATAGCTTCTTGTCTATAGCACTAGATATAGGATTAGTAGGAACAACATAGCCATCCATAATAGATTTTTATACATCAAACCATAGGGACATAATGTATGTCCTCATCCTTGCACTCCAAAAATTATAATTGAATCCATTGAACATCAGTGCTTACTTGGTAGAGAAACCTCCTTGAATTTGATGACTTCCCATATTGTAATATGGACTGCCTTTAAGTTTTTAAGCCTTTACCAAAGGACCTACTCTGATATCAATTATTGGAGGTACAAGCCACTGAGAGAGGGTAAATTAGTGGTAGCAAACAATCCAATTCAATTTCAAAACCCTTCAAAGACTTAAGAAATTAATACAATCATTCATGAAGCATATAAATCATTCATAGCAGTGAATAATAAGGATAAATCAAGATCACATACACAACATAAGATCTACATAGGAAACCCTCTTTGGGAATAAAACCCACTCTCAAGCCTAAAATCACTTGGATTACTTATCCTATAAGGTATTACAAACCATAGATTGGTCAAGTCATTTATACCATAATTTAGTGAAATAAAAGTTTCACAAGGATCACCATCCCCTAAGATGATCAAGTCCTCCTGACCACCTATTATTCAAGTCCTTTTGACTCAAAACCTTCATCAAGTCCTTCTAACCTAAGGCCTTTGATGAAGCACTTGTTTCACAAGAAAAAACTACCCATAAGGAAGATCAAGTCCTTTAGACCCTCCTTTGAAATTAACACCTCCACCTTAGAACTAATGTCTTAAACACCTAATGATGGATCTCTGATTTTATAACCCCTCCACAACCTCCCTCTCTATCTCAATAGGCCTATCACATAGGCATATCATAATCTCTCTCTTTCTCCACTCAAATTATCCTCATATGCACACTCAGACCTCATTTCATATCCTCAAACTACCATATCACTATTATAACATCATAAATATGACCTATAGGTCATACACATAGTTAAAAAACTATTATTCTCATCAATTCATCTAATAAGAACACTACCTATCATCTCTTCTTTGCTTCAATGCATACTCTCTTACACAAGCCTAAAAACCATCTCCTTTAGTTTAATTATATATAGAGTCTTCATGAAAATATTCCACAATATTTCCATATCAACCATAATACATTCCTTTACCCATAATGAATCTAACATGGGTCACACTTAAGCACAACTCTCTTACAAATAAGCCCAAATCACTTTTTAGGTCCTATGGAGACCAATTCACCTCTTTGATACTTCTCTGAGTAAACTAAGAACACAAAAACACTTTAAAAGTACATTTACTCATTCCAAATGATCTAAGATCCTTATTAAGTGTTCATATCCATGACATCACCCTTTTGTTAACACATAATTAGCTCAAACACCTTTATATACAGATAGTCATTATGAACAAAAACACAGTCAACTTTTAACCCTTTGATCATACTACATATGACTATTCAAACATTCATAATGCACATATTTTTTCCTCATGGATTATAAAACATACTCCAATAGCTATCTCACCTTTAGACATTGAGATACCAATAATCACATCTCAAATACCCTTCTAGTGTTACTTGCAAAACAAACATGAAACACAATTAAATTTGAACCTTCATAACTTTGACTATACACACTTTCAAACTTTTAAATCTATATTTATATATGTAACTTTGATTACTCTACAAATTCAATTTTTACACCATGAGCAAATTATGCCTGTATCAAAAGATATGGCCCAAAAACCAGACATTGGTCTTTCCTTTGTTAAATTTAAATATTTGAATTCAAATGGTCATAGTTAAAATTCAAACATTGTGTTATCATCTCTGTCCTCAATACTTAGATTAATCACACAACATAGATCTTATTTTAAGGATATCTACCCTTACCTTTCATCACTCATTATTAGATCTTCATCTTGACTATTTGACTTAATGTGCTTCATCGATCTCCTGTATGTAGCTCAGTCTTTATTTGTGTTAAACATTAGACACCTTAAAATCATCTCTTTCAATATGCACACTGATCTATATATGTAAAAACATACACTCACTATTATATTTTATAAGAATCCTAATCTTTACCTCTTCTCAATGTTAAACTTTGAACACTTGTCCTCATCTCGTTGCTTTTTGACACATTAGAACAAGCATGCTCCATTGATCCTTTTGTAAGGAGCTTGATATTTAACTTCATTAACCAATTAAAAATTTGACTCATTTAAATCAACATGTACCATATATATTCAATGTACAATCACCCATGAGCCATTATATCTCTTTTTGGTCTTGATCTTTAACACCATGCAAAATAGATTAAGTATGGGGACCATTGTTATATGCCTAAAAGACCAACTTTATACCTCAATAAATTTTGTTTTGATTAGATGCATGATCTAAAATTTGGACCATATGATCTCCTCACATATTATAATCCAATAATATATCAATCCCTTCTTGAAACCTTTGCATGTGCAAGATATAATGACATTAATCTACTCACTTAGATTTTTTGCCACAAAGTCAACTATGTCTAAAATTACCTAGAAGGCCAATTTTTTACATGCATATCTTTTGACGAACTTCATTGCATGACCTAAAACTTAGTTCATAGAAACTAGTCACAAAAATTAACAAACCTATATGATCAAATCATTCCAAAAATTCCACATGTGCAAAATATGACTACATCAAAATGCCTACTCAAATTTTCATACCACATGTAAATTAGGCTATGGGAAAACACTATCAAATTGCTTGGGAACCCAAATTTACAATTGCATATCTTTTTTTGTGCTTAGTAACATGACCTAAGATTTAGTGCATAATATATTCTCTCTTAGGGTAATTCATCCATATATCAATTTTTTCCTAAAACTTTGATGTGTGAGATATGATGTCACCAAACTGCTTACTCAACTCTATTTGAACATAGAAAACACTATCAAAATTCCAAGGATCCCAATTTTTCACACACATATATTTAGATGCACTCCATCGTATGACTTGAGACTTGGACCAAGAAACCTGGGAATAATTTAATCACAACCATATGACCAACTCCCCCTGATTCATCCACATGAGGTAATTATGATTTCATCAAAATTCCTACTCAAATTTTTTTCCATTGGACCAAAAATGTCTAGATTAAAACTATGGACTACCATATGAATTCCACTTATGCATACAATCACTCAATACATACTTTACCTCTGATACGACCTCTTGCACAAGCTTAATACTTCATATTCATCCCTAATTATCTCTAACCATGCCAAAACAAAAGATCAACCAAGCCAACTTCAAGCATCCTAAAACAAGCACATTGCACATTTTTTCATTATCACTTTAGACTAACAAGGCACTTCATCCACTCACTTGGACACTTATATGACATCATTGATAACTCTCCAACATGGTTTAGTCTAATAGTGAGCTTTAGTTGTTGAGTGGTATATATAGAGATATTATTGAATAATTTAAGTTTCTTGAAAGAATGAGTCATCAAAGATAAAGTGAAAGAAAGTGATTAGAATGCCCTATAATGGGTCATGAGCTAAGTGTGTCAAAAGGGTGGTCACAACTACATTGTTTTAACTTAAATTTTAATATATGTTTCTATAATTATAATCAATTCATTCATACAAATATACATCATCACATTACCTAAATCCATATACATCACTTCCTAAAAATGCATCCATGAAACCAATCATTCATAAATACTACTAACTATCCAAATTAATATTCATTCTAACTATCCATAACTAACTAACTTGAACATCTCATCCATCACAATAATTATGTGTCAAATCAAAATATCAAGAGTGAAAGCTAATCATCACATCATAGTAATAACATACATCAACATCTATAACACATCAATAAACATTATAAAATATCACCAAATAATCAATAACTCATGAGACGCATACAATAACCCAAAAAAACTAGTGTATAATAATAAAAATGTCCATATATAAGTGCCATATCTATTTCATCATATACATCAAAATACCTCATCAAAAATATTAATTATTATCATGAATCTCAACACCTAGACTTCGTGGTGCACTTATCCTAGGAGGATCCCCCACTAAATGAGCTAAACAAGTTGTCCACATTAAGGATTCCCTTGTCCATCTATTGGAAGTAAAGGAAGTCATTTTCTAATCTGATGGAATAGTCTAATTGTATATCACTTTGTAATATTGAGCCTCTCTCAATGATCTTAGTTATTATGCATAGACTTATTCCAATCCTAGAGGAGTAAGTATAGATTTATTTATAACTATGTCACCTCATATATTATACGAATACATGTCTATCATTATTAAGGTACCATCTCTCCTCTCTAGGTCTATTTTTAGTTGATATAATTTGGCTTGTAGCCAAGTAGATCAGCTGAAAACAAACCTAGAGAGTAGAGATGGTACCTTAGTGGTGAGACACACATAGTTATAGAGTGTAGAGGGTGATAGAGATATAACTCACTTTTTACTTACTCCTCTTAGATTGGGAAAAGTTTATGTAGAGTCAAGCAGATCAACTACAAGTTGAAGTAGTTATAGATGGTCATGGATATAGATATTAATATATATAGATATATAGTTAGACATATCTATGATTGATAATCCACCATCTGCTCAATTACCTTCATTTTTAGCCTCATCATCAATTGGCCTAGCTACATATCCCCTCATTGTCCACTAATGTACTCTATGATGTTATGCCCTCAAAATCCCCTATATTTACTATTTAAGTCTTTGATCTATAACAATCAAAATCCTTAGCTATGTTTGGTGCCACCATGATATATACTCATTTATGACACCTACATAAATCACATCTCATTGCTTATGAAATGGCACATAATTTAAATATGTCTAACAGCAATAGTTCTCCCCAGATCTTTTATGGCCTCCACTATTTCCACTCCCTATGTGCTTGAGTAAAACTATATGGTCCTACCAAAATATCATACATACACCAAACTTCCCAAAAATATATTAATCTTATATTTATCAAATATATACTCATGTCATCTAATGATATAGCATATAATTTTCACGTAACCTAAGTACACCAAATCCTCCACCTGTATCATATATACCTCCATATAAGGCCTCCATGTAATTTCCTCATGCCTCAAATAATATATAACCCTCATATAATATCTCAAATATCCTAAATTTTGTTGTTTTATACCCATTATAATGTACCATCCATAGATAATTTAATCCTCGTATCCCCTCTCTTATCAATTTCCTGGTGGTCAGTCCTTAGTTATGTGATCCAATGCCCATACCTATAGTAGTGGATAATCTTTAATACTCTTCCATTATTTTACACCATTGTCTAAACATCCATTTACAACTTCACCAACATGCAATATCCTCATGTAAACTTTATCAAAAACTCTAACATGTCCCCCACATAATCTATTAGTCCACTCATAAACAATATCTTAGTCTTGTTAGGTATTAACATGTTGCTGAAAAGAGCCATAATTACCAAAGGAAATGGATATAACCACACTCATAACAAACATGCATCTAAATTCACCTTTTATCCTACCATAAATATTCCATCATGATCAGATAGTCTCCTTAGTGATTCATCTCTCATCGTCTCTCTCTAGTATACCATATTACCCCATATTGGGATAGAATAATCTTACATACATCCTCTAATATTCCCATAATATCCCATATCAATAGATGAAATGTACTCATATTCAAGTGCCAATTCTCTACCAACACTACCAAAAGTGTATTAACGTTATGGATCTCTAACATCAAAGTTATATAATAGAACCCAATAACATCTAACAATATGTACTCATCCTATTTAAATTTATGTATCAATACCAGCACTATTGATCACATCTCATGTGCAATGATGATAGGTAATCACTCCTTCAATAAAAAAAAAGACAACATTTAGTCTACCTTCTCACAAAAAATCCAAAAATATAACTAACATAAGCTAAATCATAAAAATTTAAAAACATCTTGCACAAACATCATTTGTGCATAAACATCATTCCTTAGATTATAAATTTTATTCAATAGAATATAAATGACATGATTTTTTCAAAAACTATAAGGTTTTAAAACCACTAATATGTAATTTTAAACACCATTGATATTACACAAATGCCTTAGGGTGTGTGCAAATGCCATAGGGAATTTTTTTCTCATAGTGTTTTCATTTCCTCGCATTTTCAAAATATTTATTACACCAAAATACAAACTTTAAAAACCAAAAAAGGTACTTACCAATTCCCTTTCCTTATCTAGTCGATGGCACTCCTTCCCTAGATAACTACCTTGCTCATTGATAGGAATTTGGTTCATGTTTTTGCAAAGTATTATACAAGCTCATAATTATAAATTATCATGTGAAAGGAGTGAAAATGATTTGAAATTAACCTCCTTCATCCTATTTATTCAACTAGCCCCCCAAAAAAAAACCATTTTTAACCCCGTAACACCTTTCATTCATCCTTTCTAATTCATTTTCTCATTTTGAGAGCCCATCTACATCTTTTCTCCTTGTACATCCTCTCAAGCGAGAATTTACCTATCTAACTAACCATCCATGCCACTCAGGGTATATTTTTATGCTAGTCTCTTATTATTATTATACATTATTTTAAACATCACTAGTTCTTCTAGTCATAACTCATCCATCATCAAAAATATCGATCAAAATTACCTCAATTATGACATAACCCCTCATATAGTCTCACCAACATTGAAATTTGATTAATTAAATAAATCATCATAGTATTTAGTTAATTAGTCACTAATTAATCCATGCATACAAAAATAACAAAAATAAATCAAGCAATCAATATCCACCCCATCAACCCACTCTAACTAACCCATTCAATTAAAATAACCACCTCATTTACCCTATTCAAACCCACTCATTTCCTATTCAAACCTTCTCATTTAACCATTCAACCTAATCAACCAAGTCATTAATCAACATCATCAAATTTATCATCCACCTCATCATTTCCCTCAACTTCATCATCCATCTCATAAATTCCCAACTTCTTCATTGAATGTGTTGATGGTCCATAGACTAAATCTCCACCATAAAAAATAAAATAAATTCAAATTTATCCTATATGTCCATCCTCTATCCAAGAAATCTATGAATTGATCATTCCTCTTCCATTCGCATAACACATTTTGAAGCTAGAGAGACCATGAAATTTTGAGATCATCATAATCAATGAACTAATCATCATACTATCTAAATGTTGATGAAATTATTTCATGGAACTTCATTGAGAAACCACAATACAAATATCTTGAGAACATCTATCCAAGAAGGATAATCTCTTCATTTGGTAAGTGAATGTATTTTTTTTTTCTCTTATTTCTTAATTAGAGTTATGTTTGACTAGAGTAGAGATTTAGTTTTTTCTAAGTTTCTATTCATAGTATTTATTCATTTCATATTTACACCTATAAAGTGTTGGAGACTATGCTTTCTTATAAAGCATTTCATAATTGGGTGTGCTCATGCCACAAGGATGAATATCTTTGAATGATTATGCACTATGGAAAAAATCAATGTTCAAACAATAGGTTGGGAAAATATATGCCCCAAACCTCATGAAGAGGAAATATTGTTATATCATTGAGAAACATAAAACCATAACTATATTAATCATCTATAATTTATTTAACCTAAATATGGAAAAATTGAACCTATATAACTCTCAATAGGATTATTTTTAAGTCATTGAGTTATACACAATCTCAATTGCACTCCTCATTTAACTGATCTTGAACCTCAATATGGAAGATGGAGCCTTTATTATGCTCATGTAGAGTGAATCAACCATTGGAGATAGAATTATAGATTTAAAATTTTAACTTTGGTACCATCAATGTCACATCAATGCCAACATAAAAAATAGAAAACCTATAAAAATGTGCCCATGAATAATGTTCATGCCCCATAGTCTAATCTAATGAGTACTAATGTGTAATATTGAATGATGTAATATGTCATCAATTTTAATCAATCTAATAACCTATAAAATCCTTAAATATGTAACTTACAAAATGTATGCATATGCCCTAAAAACTTGTCTCAATATATAGATATTTATACCATAATCTAAACCAAAATGATAATCTAAAGTAATTTAAACCCTATAAAATCATGTAATATGTCCCAAAATATGAAATATTTGTAAATATAGGCTTGTGTAGATGCTTAAATCTAGATTTATATCTTAAAATAGTATTTTACACTTGAAAAATATATATCAGGGTTCTACCTTTCAATTTGACCTTCTTCACAGCCAAAAGGTTCACACTTGCCACTTCATTGGGTCTAATTACTTACTTATTAGTATAATCCTAATTAGTTTGATTATCTAGATCACACGTAACCATAAAATGCCTACAATTTGATATGTATCCTTCACATCCATTTACATAATCTCAACAACATTCCTTCATCATGGATAGTTATGTTTAGGGTAAGGTAGTCCATCAATGCAACTATCCTTTCTCCAACATGAGTGTCCTTACTCTATAAATACTCAAATTTTCAAATCTTTCAAAGTGTAGGGGTTGGCCTAAGAATGTCATTAACCCTTTGATGAGGATTATTTCAAAATGTCTAGTATAAATATAAGTCAAAACTAATTCATTTGGACATATATCAATTACCAAATAATTGCACATTCAAGTTAAATCAATAAATTACAAAACTAAGCTATTCTACCATATTTATCCCTATTTTCATATAAATCATATGAGTAATCATACTACATGTCTTGATCACTCAAAATATATCCCATGAGCCATATTTGTCAAGTTGAAAGCTAGAACACTACATGCATTATTATATAGTATATTTCACCTTTGTGTACACACACTCCCACATGTAGGGGAGAAATACATAATTCTGAGGCCTTCCTTGGAGTATTGGATATATAGTCATCACCCATTGATAGAGTGATATTTGGGGTCATCTTGACACCATGAGCTCATTAACCCATTTTTGACAAGGTAACCTACTCTAAAGTGAAGAATTAGAGATTGAGCTATAAATAGTCATCAACAACCTATGCACAAAATCAAGATACATCATATGAAAGGTGAAAACAACCCAAAAATACCTAGGTGATTTCATATTGATATAATGAACATTTCATACATGACAATTGTGTCAAATTTCAAATAATAATATTGATGCAAGTGTCTACAAGATGGCACAAATGTCTAGTTAGCCAAAAATAATATTTTTATAATATATAAACTAGTTATTGAACATAAAATAGCTTATTTATACACATATACATATAATATTTTTTGTGCATCATTTCATAATCTACGTATTATTTATTCATGATTTTAAAATTAAAATATTATTTAGCATTGTAATATCTATATTTAGTATTTTCATAATTTAATACTGAAATAGAATATCATAAACTAAATTATTTAATTTGAATACTTTTAGGAATAGTTTGTATCACTCTTTAATATCCTATTCCTCACAAACCTATAATTTATAAAAAGGCTTAAACATTTAGTGAACTCGACCTCTGAGTCTTCCTTTACAAACCTATATTATTCTAGGGTTTCCCACCTCATAGGGTTTTAGATTATTGTGTTTATTTTAAATTTTGATTTACTTCAACTATTCAAAAAAAAAAATCATTTATAAATAATATAAAATATTAATAACAAAGATTGGTTTGAAATGGAAGATAAATAAGCATTAATCAATGACTTGAATGTCAATAAAGAGTTAATTGATGCATTTTTTTAGGTTACAAGAGATGAAATTAGTAAAAATGTTAATACTAATACATCCACATCTAATAATAAACCCTTATATGGTACTACCATTTCTACATCCTCCATGGGACCCATTTGTTATTCATACTAATTACTGGTTTCAATGCCTATTTCAACATAAGAATTTGCATCACCCATGGTGACTTCTCAAACTTCAAACCTTAGTGGTGAAAATTTTAAAGATCTCATGCAAAATATTAAAAAAATTCAAGATAAGGTTACCAAAATTGATATAAATTATATGAAATAACCCCATGTTATTGATTCACAAGATGTATTGCATAACCCTCTCTCACCTGAGATATATTTGTACCCTTGGCCAATTGGTTTTGTTACACCCTAGTTCACATTTTATGATGAAATGGTTATTTTGAGAAACATTTTCAATCCTTTTATGTGGCATCATTTTATTATTCTTATAATGAAAAACTTTTGACCAAAATAATTTCAAGAAGCTTAAAGGACTATGCTTTGAGATGGTTTTATGATCTACCAATATAATTGGGAAAAGCATTAAAATCCCTAGCTGATCAATTTTTAATAGATTTTTCAATCAAAATTATTGAAAATATGTCATATGCATAAAACACCAAGATCAAACAAGGAAGCAATGAACCAATTAATGAATATGTATAGATATATAAGACAATGTTGGCCAAAATGACAAATCAAATGGCATATAAATAACTTCAAGACATATTCAAGTAAATTTTACTTGTTCCCTTACACAATTTTATTTTTTATAATAAATTAAAATATTTTTATGAATTATGCCATATTTTTGAGATTGATAAATGAAACTTATTTCATTGAACAAGCTGAATTATGTAGCTAACACACCAACTACATCCACTAACAATTTTCATATCAAACTAAGTTACAAGACCAAACCTACTAAGGCTAAAAAGGATACAACTACCAATGTTAATATAGTGTCACATCAACCTGATAGGCTCATCTTATCCAATTCACCTAAGAAACAATTAGCATGACTACCTAAATATCCAAATTTGTTACTTTTGAAACTTGTAAAGTGTCATGTTACATCTCTCTGTCCTCTTATGGTGGTTGATATGAGTCGACCTTTACCAAAAGGATATGATGGAAATTCTTATTGTGAATGCCACCAATGTACATGGAATTCTAAAAAAAGATGTTATAAACTAAATAAAAAGATAAAATATCTTATTGATAGTTATTAACTCACCTTTGAGGATTCACATAAAAATTTAGGATCACAACCAAATGATCATCAAAACCAAAATATATTTAAAAATCCATTATAATATCATAATAAGACAACTCTAGAATTTTATATGGAATATTATACACATCCCCCTCCATCCCATTATTGGAACCTATTAGATGATATTATTGGTAAAATTATACATGATATACCTCTTATGGTTATGAGACCTTCTATTTTAGTTGATGACCAATAAGTTTTTAAATGATGACTCAAATCTTCATTCTATATTTATCAAGGCATATATTAATAATTAGCCTATAAATAGTGTTATGATTGAAAATGGTGATAGTGATAATGTATGTACCATGACATTACTCACACATTTTGGATACACACATGATGACTTATTCCCTTTAATTAAAATGATAAAATCATTCGATGAGAAGCTACAACATGTTTTTTGTGAGATTGATTTGAACTATTTAAGTTGGTACAACATATATGACCACTAGATTTTTAGTTATATCACATACGAGAGTATTTTATATGTTATTTAAACTTCCTTGGATAAATAAGTGCCATGTAGTACCTTCCACTATGCATGTTTATCTTAAATATATTCATGTCAATAGGGTAATTATAGTTTTTGGAATTCCATATAAACATCCTTTGTAATAGGAATAATTTATTCCATGACATTTGGTTATACAACATACTAACGTTAATCATGCATTAAATGGTAAAAAATAAGCACTCCCTTTTCCTAGGTTCCCTGTACTTTAGAGGCTTTTGCATCAGATCTCTATAGTGGACTCTTCAACATCATCATTTATACCTCTACAACCTAACCATTTACCTACATCAAAACACATTTAAAAATGGTTAACAAGACCTATTACTACACTTATTAAATAAATAAATAAATGGGTTCCACCAAACCCTACACCTTATATTACTACTTCACCATCATAAATTCCTATGACACATACAGATAGCATTCAATGTTTTACAAATTCAAGTTTGGCACATATATATGATCCTTAACAACATGACCAGATTATTATACCACATTCAGAGTATAGAGGACCTTATAATCATACCTTATATGGTATCATTGACTAGCACTCTCTTTCCAAACATTAAAAAAATTCAAAAAAAAATCCAAAATTCCAAAAAAATCAAATATTCAAAAAAATACAAAAACATTCAAATATATTCAAAAATACCAATAATAATAAAATTTCACATGTTTTCTAGCATTTTCATATTTTTTTTACCTTGTGTTGGTAGATAACATATCATTTCTATACATGCATATGTTTCACATGTACTTGAGTATGATACATGCATACATTAGAACCATGATATCTCAAGCATGCATATGTTAGACCTTTCCTCTTATAGAATGATACACTATGTTGGGGACATATTTATTCTATATAATCATGATTGACATAGGTTATATTCTTTTATGATTATTTTCCATTATCTTACAGATCTTATATATCTTATGCATGCATATACTCATGTTTCTATCTTACATAGTGTATTTGATATGTTATTCTACATCAAATTTTGATAACACATGTATGGAGGGACTAGTATGACATGTTTATTTTAGTTACTTATATATCATTAATTCATCTATTCACATTAGCTTATTTGAGTGTGCTTCTTGTTTACTTTTTTATCTTACTTATCAAACATTTAAACATGTTCATTTGCTTGTTGACCATTATGCCTTGAGTGTTAATTGTTTATTTAGTGTGTGGACATTTTCACATGTCTTCCATTTGATTAAGTAGAATTTTAACATGCCCCTTGTTTTTAGTCTCCTTGGACCCCTCTTTGTATGACATATGAGTATTCTTGTGTGTGTGCTTGATTTTTTTATGAGTGTGTTATCTTCTAAACATTTCCATGATTCATATCATGAATTTTAGGTATTTTTATGTATTCATACTTCAATATTAATTGATATATATACTTATTTATGAGACTATTATGTGCTTATTTACTACATGATCACATATATACAACAAAGTTGTCTTATCCTTTTGAGATAAGGTGATTATCACTTTTTTCAATCCCCTTACCTCAAAATGGTTGAATATCAGTGGTGGAATGTCATATAATACATGATTCCACATACATATAATTGACATGAATGAGTATAATTTGATTCAATTTACATAATTTACATGATTCATATAAAAATTTAGGATAAAATTCTATGCATTGGGCACATATTTGGGATATATATTTTTAGATTTGTGATACATATTATATACATGTTAAATATCAAAGGTTAAATTTTGATATGTACTTTATCTTGATACATTTTCAAGGTGTACATGCACTAAATTATAGATACATTTTCAAATTATACATACATTTATGCACCAAACTTATCAAAAAGCACCATTTAGGATTTTATCTATTGTAATAGTTGGATCTGTTTTATTAGTGTGAGAGATATTTTTCACCCTAAATGGACTCAAAATAATTATTCTATAATTTTAGATTGATATGGTACACCATTTGACTTGGGCAAGATTGGCTAAATTGGCTAGATTGGTTTTACGTGAGTTGTGAGATTGAGATTATGTGCTCTCAATAGATTTGGAAAAAATCATCCTTATACCAAATTAGGGGCATGATCACCCTCCAATTACCCTCTTCACATATCCAAGTTGTGGATGTGAACCTATATTCAATGCTTCAACTAGGAAGCATCTTTACCAAGACAAACTACCAAGGGATAACATGGTTACATTAGCACATAAGTTTACTCCTTCCTTGATCTCTATCCTTCAAGTATTTCAAAATTATTTAGTTTTAGATTATATAAAATACTTACACTTGTAACATGCTCTTGGTTTTAGTTCATTTACATACAACAAATATTAAAGAGACAAGGTGTGTTATACACACCACGATATACTTTATTTTTTTTAACCTAAAAATTTCATCCTTATGCATTACTATATTAAAGTGAGAGAAAATGTAGATGATTACATATGGATTTATATTTTAAATTAGTCTTTTACACTTGACAAATATATTTGAGGTCTCCACTCTTTAGTTTGACTTTCTTCACAGCCAAAAGGATCACACTCACCACCTCATTGGGTCTAATTACTTCTTATTCCAAGCCTTATTATTATAATTATCTAGATCACCTATAACCACATAATGCCTAAAATTTTATATATATCCTTCATAGTTAGTTATAGAACCTCAACAAATTTCTTTCATCCTAGATTAGTTGCATTCATGATAGGATAATACTATCGATACAACTATCCCTACTCCAACACAAGTATCCTTACTCTACAAACACTCAAATTTTTAAATATTTATAAGTTTATGATTTAGGATAGTAATGTTATTAACACTTTTGTGAGTATTATTTCAAAATAAGTAGTATAAATACAATTCAAAGCTAATTCATTTGGACATCTAGCAATTGTCAAGAAATCACACATTCAATCTAAATCAATCAATTGCATAACTAATATATTCTACCCTATCCATCCCTATTTTCATATCAAACATAGGATTACTCATACTACATGTCTAAAACACCCAAAAGATAACCCATAAGCCATATTTTTCAAATTTCAATCTAAATCACTAAATGCATTATCATATAGTATATTTCACCCTTGTGAACACACATTACCATACATAGGGTAGAGATAAATAAGTTAGAGGCCCTCCTTGGAGTATTGGCTATGTAGGCACTACCCATTGATAGAGGGGTATTTAGGGTCAGCTTGACAACATGAGCTTGATAACCCATTTTTGACAAGGTAACCTAATCTCATGTGTAGATCTAGGGTATGAGATAAAAAAAAAGGTCATTGACAACTTGTGCACAATATCTAGATACATCATATGAAAGGTGATAAAAAAAACATAAAAAGACCTAGGTTTTTGCATTTTGATATAAATAATAGTATGTATAAGATAGTTGCGTTGAGATTCAAATAGTAATGTCGATACAAGTATCCACAGAATGATGTAAGTGTCCAAGAACCTAGAAATAATATTTCTATGAAACATCAAATAACCTATTTCTACACCTATACATCTCAGATCTATCTATGTATCATTTCAGAAGCTAATTATTATTTCTTATCCATGATTATGAAATCAAAATTTTGTTTATCATTATATTATATGTTTAGTATTTTCATAATTTATCACTGAAATAGAATATCATAAATTGAATTATTTAATTAGCTTGATTTTAGGAATAAGATATCTAACTCTTGTATATCCTATTCCTCATTAACCTTTGATTTCTAAAATGGGTTAAACAACTTGATTCTCTATGAAAAACCCACTAATATTCCCCCCTTTTAAGGTGAAGAATGTAGCCTATGAATTTATCATCCCAAAATAAAATATGTAACTACTTGTTGTATTAAAAGATATAATCATTTCAAATAATGTGTTATCATGTGGAGAATATATCATCGTAGTAATGAATAAATTAAATCAAATCATATATGAGACATATAGTAATAAGTGTAAATTTCATATCAAGATAGATATATAAATTTGTAATAATCATCATAGATATAATCAGTGAATAGTAACTTACACAATAATGGTGACTGATATGGATCATGGCACCACTTCTAAGCAGGAAGATTTCTAATATGGTTCATGGCATCAAAAAATAAATAAAAAATCTTAGATTTATCTATGTATAATCACACAATGTTATGGACATGGTGCAAAAAATAGAACACATATAATAGCACTCAATTTCAAAAAAGGCAAGAACCACACAATAAATCAAGAGCCACATGTAATGGCAATCAAATGTCACATAATCAAAGGTAATTGCCTCACACAATGGACAATCAAATGTGACACAATCAAATAAAAGTGTCACACATAATGGATAATAAAATTTCACATAAAAAAGGCAAATATCACACACAATGGAATTTCAAATATCAAATTACAAGGGAGACGCCATATAAAGGAAGATTTTTATAGTGATACACTTAATAAAATAACATACACTAAGGAAAGATCTGCATAGATTATAATCAATGATTAGCTTCTATGAAATTAAATAGAGACAATGAACCATATAACAATCCAAAGTAGTCTACCCTATAAATATATGTCAATTTCATAGCATAATAAAGTAGCATATCCATAAAATTTAGCACTATAAATAATATCTAAAAGATCAAGATATGTGTATGAAATCAATGGAGCTTAACATGATAAATGAAAACATCATATAAATATATAACCTATAACAATTTAACCTATGGAATGAGATTCCCATAGCATTGGCATGACCCCTAGGTATAGTAATTTTATGCATCTAATGTATCTATGTGTCATGTATAACATACATGACCTACATCACACTCATATATACAATGAAACCCTAAAGGAAAACCTAGGGTTATTTCTATGTTCTATAAAAAATTAGGTTCACCAATATATTTTACCTTATTTTATATTAATATGATCTAACAAAATAAAAAATTTGAACTATTTAGATTGTATAAGATATTAAAATAATGCAAAAATTTATATGCTATGGCATAATATGATCTAAAAATTCAACTTACTATAAATTTTAATGACCTAAGTGATTAATATACTTAGCTTGCTTCAAGTTTATGTAGGTCTAAGACTATGTACAAGTGATTGAAAGGAATTAAAATGGACCAAGATATGCTCGGATCAAGACCCTAGGTATCTGGATATGATGGATGAGTTTATCAACCTCTAGAAGCCTTTTTTTTATGTAAGTGTATTTTGATACCAAATTCATCCTCGAAAGTTTTTCCTAAATATTTTGGCATATGTCAATGTGCCTAGTAATAAACTATCTTCATGTGAACTATCAAATGCTCGTTATGTGCACAAATCCATACACTTATCTACTTCACTTTAAAACCCTAGTCCACTTTAGATATTAGGTTAACCTATAAATATGGGGGATTGAGATTACCCAAACCACTCAATAATAAATGGATGAGCACTACATATGTATCTAATACTTCATTCAGAGGGAAATCATACCATAATTATTTCATCCCTTTAGGTGAGTGTGTGTAATTGTGATCCACTAGTATAAATGCATCATATAATCTAGCTTTCAACACTTGAAAATAATAATTTGACTTAGATTAGGTGCTTCAAAATTGGCTAAATATTATTCTTTATGACCAATTAATTGTTTAGGGAGTTTAGAGTAGTCTATTTGAATATACTATGTGTATGTATGTCTCTTTGATAGGTGATATATGGGGAAATTAGCTTAGACCTATTGTGTATAAATATACAGCTCTTTGGATAACTTCTCACACCACCAACATGTGACATGTATAGCCAAACCATAAAGATAATTTAAATATCTTAGAGTAGGGATAGGTTTGTTATGCATAGATACTTGTATAATTATATATGTATATAAGTTATAACAAACTCATTTGAAAGGAACTAATACTAATCTAATAATCTAGATATAGTCTAATTATGATTTTGAGTAAGTTATACATAGGGAATTATTGTAGGTGACTAATATGAAATCAAGAAGGTCGGGCCCATATAAGGTAAGTGGATGGAATAAAAGGGTGTGTAAGATACATATATGTATGCGCAAGTCATGTAAAGTTAAAGTATGTAAACACCAACATTTACAAATGTCTCATATAAGATTCTTTTGTCTACAAATGTCCCCTTTTATTCTACTATTAGAAATAAAACAATGATAGATTAAAATGATAATGAAATGTATCTAAGTGTGTCAACACACTTTGTCTTTGGGATAAGGATTAAATGTGTATATTTCTCCAAAAATATACAATTAAACATGAAAAAAATAATGTTCATATGTTAAATGCAACCTAAAATGAATTAGATGAATGAAACTTTTGAAATTTAAGAGCAAAGAAATAATACAACTGAAGTGGATGAATTATGTTTCCTTATAAGGTTTTAGATATTATTTTTTATTCCAAAGCATTGGATAATTTTGGGTGATCATTCCCCAATGGATGAATAACATCAAATGATTATGCACTAAATCAAACACCATTATTCAAACCATGGGATGGGGAAAAAGTTGTCCCAACCCTCTTGGATATGCCTTTGAGTGACATGTACCTTGACCATACTACTCATTTAACTAATCTTTTTTCTCAAGATGGAAAATAGGAACACATATTAGGTATAATATGAGTAATTTTAGGCCATCTAGTGGTGTAAAATCTTAATGTCACTACTCATGTAAGTGATCTTGAACCTCAAAATGGAATTTGGGGGAGGGGGGAGTCTATATTGAAATCATGTAGGGTGAATCAACCACTACAAATGTAACTATAGATTAATTTTTTGTTCTCTGAATACCATCAATATCACCTCAATTCAAACTAAAAAAATATGAAAATTGTAATCGAATACACATGAACAATTTTCATGTCCCATAGTCTAGTCTAGTCAATTTCCACATGTGATATAGAATGACATAAATTTTTATTCTATATACACCCAAATTTGGTAAATAAAACATAAGTATTATTTATTTTATAATTTTTATATTTAGAAGCTCCTAATGTTTAATTAATATCTACTAGTGAATGTTGTCATAGTCCTATGTCTTTTTCTATCCCTCTTTCACATTTATTTCACTTAATTTTCTGAAGTTATAGTCTTTTATGTCATTCTTTATCTAAGTCACAAGGATCCCTGACCTTTTTTCTCTTCCATTCTATTTTCTTCTTGTTTATGGACAAGAGTGCCCTATTTTGGAAATCCTATTCTATTATGTTGTCTAAAAAGACTGGTCTTGTCTAATGCACGTTTCATGACTATTTTTTATGTAAATTTCTTTTGGGTTTATTTTTATGACCATTTTCCCTTTATTTAAGTTGATTGGCATGTCAATGGGTTTTTAAAATTCAAAATTGTTAATATTTTATTTAAAGGATTCCATAAGGAATTTTACATCTATCACTTATAAATTTGTCACCGACATAATATATAAAATCATAATAAAGTAAGATCATGAACCACATTTATCTAAATTTTATACATATTGTTGTTCCCAAAATCCATCACTTGCTTTTGAGGACAACATACCGACCATTTTGGTCCTACAGACCAAAACTCTCTCTTTTCTTTCTCAAAAATGTTGTGAGCATTTAAGTTTTTCAAATATTCAAGCCTTTTGAGCTAAGGAAGTTACAGGTTCAATAGGCAGGCTTTCTTCAAAGGAAGTTCAAAATACTTAAGGCATTTCCTTAATGTTTTGAGGATGGTTCAACGCAAAGGTTTGATCAAAAGACTTAACGACGGGCTTCAAACAAATAGAATGAACCACTTTAAACCATTGAAACATTGGACCCCACCTCCCAAAGGTTCAAAGGTTCAACGACTTTAGCGGACTTAAATAAAATAAGGATTCAAAGAGTTAACATTGAATCGTTGAACCATTGAACCTTGAACTTCTAAAGGTTCAAAATTTCAAAGGTTCAACAGGTTCAACAAAGATCATAAGACTTAGAGAATAAAAGGCTTCGAAGAGTGAAGAATGAACCATTGAATCATTGAACCTTGAACCAAAGGAGTTCAAAGGTTCAAAGGTTCAACAAGTCCAAAGAGTTTGACGGACTTAGAAAAGGATAGGATCCAAAAAGTTTGAAGCTTCAAAAGATTCAAAGAAACACAATGAACCATTGAACCATTAAACCTCAAACCAAAATGGTTCAAAGGGTTCAAAGGTTCAAAGTTTGAAGGGAAGCTTTGAGTGAATGAAGGAAGCAAAAGATTCCAAAAATGGTTCAATCGAAGAAGAAAAAGAAAGTGAATGCAGCCCTTTGCAAAACATTGAACCTTTAAACTTTGAACCAAAAGAGTTCAAGGTTTAAGGTTCAAAGAGGTTTAAAACAACCAGTGACGTCCTCATAGATGTCAAATTTAGGGTGATGAAATAACCATTGATTTTCAAAAGACTTGAGAACAAGCTCAGCGACTAGCCCAGAAAGGAGCTGAAGGAGCCAGCATAAAGTGAGAAGATAGCCCCGAGAGCTCAGATCACCAAGAAGAGACAAAACGTGGCAAGGAAAGAGATAAAAACTATAGTAAATCTAGAAATATCTATAGGAGAGTTATTTCTATTAGGTGGAATAGTCCACCAGGTGGACATCAGAGAACATAAACATTCAAAGGTGCGACCTATTTTTTGCATTAAGTAAAGGCGAATAGACAGCCGTGTAAGCGTCATAAATAAGATAAGACAACCCATACTTTGGAGGAGACATTTTAGATGATTTAGAATGCTAAATTCAAGGCTGATGACCTATTCAAGCATGGCCCTTTCATAGATATTTAATGCATTCAATTCAGCATGGGCTATTTTCATGAAAACAAGCACCCAAGTCTTTCTTGTGATGCTATATATTGTAATCTCTCATTCTATATAAGGGATATCTCTCTATTATTAGAAGTGAATCTCTACCCAAATTGAAAGGCATTCTTAAGACTTTGGGCTCAAATTGTTAATCATATTTTGTTGAATGAATGAAAAAGCAAGTGACCTTTCATACTTTATGTTGGAATAAGATTATGCAATCTAGGAAATTATTCTTATTTATGTTTCCTAATTACATTCTTGTCCATTTAATCAAACAATTAGAACAAGTGGAAATAATCTCAAATATATCTTGAAGCCAATTATGGGAGACTTTGTGCTGCCATAAGTGTCTTCAGACTATGTTTTGTGTAAAGGATACTAGAGAGACTTTGAGCTCTTTTTATCCTTCATAATCATTTACTCTATTGTAGTTTTAGGTGCATACTTTGAGCTTCACTTAATCCTACTGTGTTCCTTTTTCCTAATCAGTAGGAGAGACAATGAAATACTTTGTGCTTTTGTTAGTTTCTTGTGGTTTCTGTTACTACCCAGGAAGAATCCTACTATTTGCTAAATATCAATTTTGAAAGAAGAGAAGTGCCTTTCAATAATTACACCATAATTATCCTCTATTTTGTGAACATCATCTCTAAAAAAAGAGAGATGGATGGTATGATTTCACCCCTGTGTGTATTTTTAGTTTATATATATATATATATATATATATATATATATATATATATATATATATATATATCCTATAGTATATACTATAAATTATAGGAAACCTCCCCTTGATGAGAGGAGAGATTTATCTCATTCTAGTTGTGGTCACCACACCTATTTTGCCACATAAATCTCCTTATGTTGTGGTTGATGCACCTATTTTAGCGTCAGTTAGCTAGTGACAAAATATTCACCCAATAGTTTTTGGTGACTCCATTGGGGAAGAACACGTAGTTTGAAGCCTCAAGTTTCAAATTGAAGTAGTTTTAGTTCTTTTCCATATCCATTTTACACTCTGGTGGATCCATCGTACACATGAAGCTAGAGAGCTCAAGGTATTGTTGACCCTGTATTTGAGTTGGTACAACTAAGTAATTTTGATATTTTTCCTCCACTATCTCACCTTTAACAAACTAGGAGTTTTCCTCCTACAAACATTAGGTCCCCAATACCAGGCAAAGTTTCTCTTTCCTTTGCTAGCAGAGCTTTGTCCATGCATATCCCACAGAGATTTATTATCCCTCCCTTCAACAGCCATATCATGATAGCTTGAGGCCCTTGGGGTAATACTTTTGGTCCTCTGAACCTAACCCCACCTTTACATGAGCTACCCTATAGATCGAGGAAAATTTTCCCCAAGTTCTATGATGATGGGAAGGTTCATCCTGATGAACATATTGTAGCCTTTTGCATAGCCTATGGTGTAATACGCATTGAATATGAAGACATTGCAATCAGACTATTTGTGGAAACATTGCAAGGCGTTGCTACAGACTGGTTTTATCATCTATAAGCACAAATAGTAACTAACTGGAACACTCTCAAAGCCAAATTTGAAGCCAGGTTTAAAATTGCAAAAGATGCACATGCCCTGCTAGCTCAGCTTACACAAATGAAGAAGGAACCTCATGAACCCATGAGAGACTTCACTACTAAATTTGACAAGCTAAGGAACAAGATTCCCATAATTGCTCAGCTAACACCTGAGAATCTCAAATGGTTCTTCATCAATTCTCAGCTTCTTGGAGTGATTTTCTTGTTGAGGTGGGTTGGCCAAATAGATCTTGTTTTAGCTCAAATTGTGGTGATTGAGGTTGAAGATGACCTTATCTTGGTAGGAAATATAATAAGAGATCCTAACAAAAGTAAATCTTCTTCATATTCTGAATATTCCTCCACAAGCACCACTAATCCTATGGTGCAAAAGCTAGCAAATGAATTGCTATCTCTCAAAAAATAAATGGCACAAGGGATGTATGCTCTTTCTTATCGAGATGTACCAAGGAAGATGTTTCCCAACTAGTCATATTAGGGCAATGCTGCTAGAAATGAAGGGCAACCAAATCACCTTCCTCCCCCACCAGGGAAGCTTGCCATTGAAGCAGATCCAGCTAACTCAGAAGTTAGTTATCTTGAAACTAAATCTAATTTTTATTTCCAACCTGAGTTGAACCAAGAAGATGATGTTGATCTCTTTTTAGAAGGCCAAGAAGAATTAGTTGGTGACTCCAACATTAGTTTCCTAAATTACCATGATGAACCCATAAGTAAAGGTGAAGCGTTTGATGGATCATACTCTATATTTACTAGGTCCTGGAACCATTTAGCTCAACAATTGGATAAAGGAAAAATAGGGGAAGAATCTCAACTAGCAATTTTAATTACTAAATGAGGAAATTCACTACCTTTCCAATCAAAAGACCTGGTGATCAACAAAAAATTAAGTGCCTCAAATATTCCTTCACCTTCTGCTTCAAATTCACAGACCAATCGTACACCCAGTAAAAACAAGATTGATGGAATACCTTCCTCTATTTTGAGTTTATTTCAGTCATTTGACATAATTGACCATGTTAAGAAGAACAAAATTCAAATGTCTAAGTTTGAATTCTTTCAATCTAACCTTAAGCATTTGGTTAGGTTAGTTTAATGCGTCAAAAATAAAACCATCCCTATAAGACGAAAAAATTCAAAAGTAACTCCTATTCCCCCAAAGAACACACCTACCCAAAATAATCTTATGATTACTCCTCCAGCTACCCCTAGAAATATAGAACCATTTTATATCTCCCTTCTGATAAATGGTCATTAGCTAAATAATTGCATTATAGATTCTAGTGCATCTAACAATGTCATGCCTGCCAAGGTGGCAAAATCTCTTGGTTTCATGATGACTAAGACCTTTGGGAGATGTTTCTCCATGGAAAACAAACAAGTGCCTCTAATAGGACAAATCAAAGATGCTCAATTTGCATTTGTGGCCTTCCCAGATAAGAGAATTAAAATGACAGTCCTGGTGGCTGACATCCTAGCCTCCTACAGCATTTTTGTTGGGTGAAATTTTTACAAGGATTTTGGTGGAGAATTGAGCATGAACCTGTCTGAGGTGAGGATCCCTATCAATGGCATCATGCAAAGGCTACTTCCTAAGAAAGAATCAAATTACATAGTCACTCAAACTTCAGCCCCTAAAGCTCAAATTATGTTTGAGTCTTTAGGCATGGGTAATTACTTTTTGTCTACTGAAGATGTTCCCATTTTAGCAAATGAAAGTTCCATAGGTGACAATCCAAAAAATTTAGATAAGACATCACAAGAATTAGTAGGGTGCAGTACACATGAAAAAATATCTTCTCTTCCTAATAAAGAAAAATATGAAAGAAGATCAAATTTTAATGATGTTTGGATTCTGGAATTTGATGGCAGCAATTCTTCTATCGATTTTGGAGCTAGAGTTGTTTTGATATCTCCTCAAGGAGATATTTTTCCATATGCATATAAGTTGTAGTTCATTAACACCAACAACACTATTGAGTATGAATCACTATTGCTTGGAGTAAAGGTTGATCAAGATAACGGTGTTAAGCTCCTTCATGCCAAAGGAGACACTGAGCTGATGGTTTTTCAGGAGAGGAACCTGTATCAAACCAAGAATGAAAGATTGTGACATTATCACAATCTAGTGTGGGACTGAATTAAAAGCTTTGATGATTTCATTATTTTTGTCATGCCTAGAGAATTCAATAGTCATGCAAATGCATTGGATGTCTCTGCAACTCTCTTGGTCCCTCACCAAGATTTCAAAGAAGATAGGTACACTATCAAGTTGGTCTTTCGACCAAGTGTACTTGATAATGTTGACCATTGGCAAGTGTTCAATGGTGACAATCAAATCATTATTTTTCTAGAATAAATAGATAGCTTTGAAAAAATTTAGTTTGAAGGCAGTGAATCTCCACTGTGGGAATCAGCTCCAAAGATATATTCAAAAGCTGATGAAGAGTTCCTTCAACTCAAAGGAAATAAAATTCTCAAAGGATTAGTTTCTCTTGAGAAATTTTTTGATAAACATGATAGGTTTATCAAGGAATAGCAAATGGATTCAAAATCCTCCAAGTATTTTGATCAAATCAATTTGAGTACAAAAGACAATCCAAAAATGGTCAACATTGGGAATTGTTATACCCCTGATGAAAAACTCAAATTTATCACTTTGCTTCACCATTACATTCATGTTTTGGCATATTCATATGATGATCTAAAATCTCTCAGACTTAAAGAAATCAAGCATGAAATTCCTTTCAAGATTGGTTCATTGCCTCACAAGCAAAGGCAGTATAACTCTAGGATATCAGGCACAATTTTGTCTGAGATACAAAAAATAATGAATGCAAGAGTTATTTTCCCAATCCATCATTCCACTTGGATTGTGAACATAGTCCCTATGAGAAAGAAGAATGGATAAATTTACTTGTGTATTGATTTTAGAAATCTAAATCAGTCATCTTTAAAAGACAACTATCCCTTGCCCATCATGGATTAGCTACTTCAAACAGTGACTAGCGCTGAGATGTTATAAATGCTAGATGATTTTTTGGGATATAATCAAGTGGAATTTAGTGAATCAGACCAACATAAGACTGCTTTCACAGCACCTTGGGTTACCTTTGCATATCACAGAATGCCTTTTGGCTTGATCAATGCTGGTGTCACCTTCCAAAGAGCAATGGATCTTGCTTTCAGAAATGAAATGGGTAAGTTCATTATGGTATACCTTAATGACTTGATAGTATTTTCTAAGCATCATCCTAATCATGTGCATCATCTACAATAAGTGCTAGAGTGATGTAGGTAGAATGGTATTTCTCTTAATCCCAAGAAGTCAATTTTTGGGGTTACAGAAGGTAAACTTCTTGGTCACACTGTGTCTCGAGAAGGCATAAAGATCGACCTAAAAAGGGTCAAATCCATTCAAGAGCTTTCTCTTGCTGCCAGTAAGACTTTAGTTCACTATTTCTTTGGAAAGGTAAATTTTTTGCGAAGGTTCATTCTTGAAGTCACAGAGAAGACTCACCACATTGTCAATATGATGAAAGGCAAAGCCACTTTCAGTTGGACTAAATAAGATAAGTCAGAATTTCAAGACATCAAGGAAGCTATTGCCCAATGACCCAATTCTAGTTTATCTTGATTACACTAAATACTTCATGATGTATAGCTATGCTTCTGAACATACGCTTTTAGTCATCTTGGTTCAGTAGAACAAAGGTGTGGAATCTCCCATATCCTTTATGAGTTATCCTCTTAAAGCTCATGAGATGAAGTATTCAAACATGGAGAAGCATGCTTATGTTATGGTAAAGGTGGTAAAGCACTTCCATTTTTATATCCTAAAATCACACACTATTGCTTTGGTTCCTGATACAACAATCAAGTCCATATTAACTCAGCAGGAATTTGGAACCAAAAGGGGCAATTAGATTGCTAAAATCTAGGAGTTTGATCTTGTTATCAAACCAACGAAGCTTGTGCGAGGAAGGGGTCTCTACCAATTAATTTTTGATAACATACCAGAAGAAGTAGAGTATGAAGAAACAAGATTTGAAGACACGCCAACAGTACTCTTTATCACCACTATGAATGAGTGGTATTCGAATATTGCTCATTTCCTGACCTATGGTGAGTGTCCTACTCACCTGTCTCATAAAGAAAAGAGGACTATTAAGTTGAAAGCTGCCAACTTTGTCCTATGGGACAATGGTCTGTACAAGAGGAACCTTGATGGGGTATTCCTTTGCTACATGGATAAAGTGTATTAGAACAAACTTTTGGAGTCCTTCCATAATTTGGCTTGTGGAGAACATTTTTATGCACCTGTGACTACCCATAAGATTCTACAAGTTAGGTATTATTGGCCTACTCTATTTCAAGATTCATACACTTGGGTGCATAGATGCGAGCTATGTCAATAGTTTATTGGTAAACCCAAGTTGGCTATGTTACCTCTCAAGCCTGTGGTGATAGAAGATTTGTTTCAGCAATGGGGAATTGATTTCATTGGCATTGTAAATCTATCCTCAAGTGTTGGACATGATTATGTCCTTATAGCCATAGACTACTTTACCAAGTCGGTGGAAGCCATTATAGTCAAGCATGCTACTTCAGAAGTAGTATGTAATTTCCTCAAAGAAAACATCATTTCCAGGTTTAGAGTCCCAACTAAGATTGTAATAGATAATGTAGCCTATTTTTATTCTCATGAGATTACCCAGTTCTACTAATATTATGGGATTATCCTCTCCCACTCTTTTGACTATTATCTGCAAGGAAATGATCAAGCAGAATCAAGCAATAAGAACCTAGTGACCATTATTAGGAAGTTGGTAGATGATAATCAGAGAACCTGGCATAAATCATTACTTGACATTTTATGGGCAGATAGAATTACACCCAAGAGGGCAATTAGTATGTCCCCATTACAACTTTTGTATGGTCTCAATGCAGAGATACCAATCACCCTAGAATTACCAGCATTAAAGTTAGGAAAGGTAGTGGAAGATTCAAATTTTGAAAGTTCCATCGACAAAAGGATCATGTGCTTGACTGAGCTTAATGAGAAATGAACTATGGTGGTGGACCAAATTTCTATGCATGAAAGTTTGGTGAAGAGACTCTTTGACCAGAAATTAAGGATCCATGAGTTTCAAGTTGGAGATCAAGTCTTGTTGTGGGACAAGAGGAGAGAACCAAAAGGAACGCATGGAAAATTGGATTCCCTGTGGAGAGGCCCATTCACCATTCAACATTTAAATGGTGAAAATAGTTTCTTGCTAAGATATCAAGATGGAAAACCATTTACTCTACCTCACAGTGGGTAGCATCTAAAGCACTTCAATCCTTGAAGTATCGGATAAGTCCATTTGTATATATGTATAGTCTTTCTTTGTTTTGTGTTTTTCATTTGTTTTTTGCACCATTCATTTTTGGCACCTTTCTTTTTTGGTAAGCATGACTCCATAGCCCAATGGCATAGATGAAGGCATTGAGATTCTGGTTTCTACTCCCTTCAATTTCTTATATTTTCAATTGATAGAATTTCCCCAATTGGAGCTAGATGTTGTTCCCAAAATTTGTCACTTACTTTTGAGGACAACATACCGACCATTTTGGTCCTACAGACCAAAACTCTCTATTTTCTTTCTCAAAAATGTTCTGAGCATTTAAGTTTTTCAAATATTCAAGCCTTTTTAGCTAAGGAAGTCACAGGTTTAACAAGCGGGCTTTCTTCAAAGGAAGTTCAAAACACTTAAGGCATTTCTTTAGTGTTTTGAGGATGGTTCAATTCAAAGGTTTGATCAAAAGAATTAATGATGGGATTCAAAAAAATATAATGAACCACTTTAAACCATAAAACTATTGAACCCCACCTCCCAAAGGTTCAACGAGTTCAAAGGTTTAATGACTTTGGCAGACTTAAAGAAAATAAGGCTTTGAAGAGTTAACATTGAATCGTTGAACCATTGAACCTTGAACTTCTAAAGGTTCATCGGGTTCAACAAATATCAAAAGACTTGGATAATAAAAGGCTTCAAAGAGTGAATAATGAACCATTGAACCATTGAACCTTAAACCAAAAGAGTTCAAAGGTTCAAAGGTTCAACAAGTTCAAAGAGTTTGACAGACTTAGAAAAGGAAAGGATCTAGAAAGTTTGAATCTTCAAAAGATCCAAAGAAACAGAATGAACCATTGAACCATTAAACCTCAAACCAAAATGGTTCAAAGGGTTCAAAGGTTCAAAGTTTGAAGGGAAGATTCAAGCGAATGAAGGAAGCAAAAGATTCCAGAAATGGTTCAACTAAAGAAGAAAAAGAAAGTGAATGCGGCCCTTTACAAAACATTAAACCTTTGAACTGTTGAACTTTGAACCAAAAGAGTTCAAGGTTCAAAGAGGTTTAAAATAACTAGTGACATCCCCATAGATGTCAAGTTTAGGGTGATGGAATAACCATTGATTTTCAAAAGACTTGAGAACAAGCTCAGCAACCAACCCAGAAAGGAGCTGAAGGAGCCAGCATAAAGCGAGAAGATAGCCCCGAGAGCTCAGATCACCAGGAAGAGACAAAATGTGGCAAGGAAAGAGAGAACAGCTATAGAAAATCTAGAAATATTTGTAGGAGAGTTATTTCTAGTAGGTGGAACAGTTCACCAGGTGGACATCAGAGAACATAAACATTCAAAGGTGTGACCTATTTTTTTGCATTAAGTAAAGGCGAATAGATAGCCATGTAAGCGCTATAAAGAAGACCAGATAACCCATGCTTGGGAGGAGACATTTGAGATGATTTAAAATGCCAAAGTCAAGGCTGATGACCTATTTAAGATGGCCCTTTCACAGATATTTAATGCATTCAATTCAGCATGGGCTATTTTCATGAAAACAAGCACCCAAGTCTTTCTTGTGATGTTATATATTGTAATCTCTCATTTTGTATAAGGGAGTTCTCTCTATTATTAGAAGCAAAGCTCTGCCCAAATTGAAAGGTATTCTTGAGACTTTGGGCTCCAACTGTTAATTATATTTTGTTGAATGAATGAGAAAGCAAGCGACCTTTCAGACTTTATGTTGGAATAAGCTTGTGTCATCTAGGAAATTGTTCTTATTTTTGTTTCCTAAATACATTCTTGTCTATTTAATCAAATAAGTAGAACAAGTGGAAATAATCTAGAAGATATCTTGAAGCCAACTATGGGAGACTTTGTGCTGCCATAAGTGTCTTCAGTCTATGTTTTGTGTAAAGGATAATAGAGAGACTTTGAGCTCTCTTTATCCTTCATAATCCTTTACTCTGGTGTAGTTTTAGGTGCATACTTTGAGCTGTGCCTAATCCTACTGTGTTCCTTTATCCTAATCATTACGAGAGACAATGAAATAATTTTTTCTTTTGTTAGTTTCTTGTGGTTTATGTTACTACCCAGGAAGAATCCTACTGTTTTCTAAATATCACTTTTGAAAGAAGAGAAGTGCCTTTCAGTAATTACACTAGAATTCTCCTCTGTTCTGTGAACATCATCTCTAAAAAAAGAGAGATGGATGGTATTATTTCACCCTTGTGTGTATTTTTAGTTTATATATATATATATATATATATATATATATATATATATATATATATATATATATATATATATATATATATATATATCTTATAGTATATACTATAAATTATAAGGAACCTCCCCTTGATGAGAGGAGAGATTTATCTCATTCTGGTTGTGGTCACCACACCCATTTTGCCACATAAATATCCTTATGCTGTGGTTGATGCACCTATTTTTTCATCATTCAGTTGGTGACAAAATATTCACCCAACACATATCACATCTAGATTTCATGCTTGGACCAAGATGAGGGCCTAAGTAAAGATCATTTAGATTCACATTGCATATGAACTAGTCACACACACACATTAGAGGGAGAATTACATTAGCTTGAGGTCCCTGTTTTTGGTTTATATAGGTAAATCTTAGTTCAATATGGTTTTGAGGGTATCTTGTCCATTCCCATTTCCCTATTTCCCCCTTATGTATTTGATATTGCTTTAGTTTTTATGTAGGAAATAACTAGGTTTTTGAAGAGGAAAAGGCAAAAACACATGTTATATATACATGATCCTAGATTTTTGACATGTTAAAGTACTTATATAAGTGGATCCACACAAAACCCCACTTTACGCTTTTGTTGTGGGAGTATCCTAGACACAACACTCCATAAGGAAAATAGAGTAGTGTGCCTCAATCCTAATCCACTGGTCTTGTCCCAAGCAGACATGATAGTCATATAATCAAAATTAATAAATTTCTTGATCAACTTCAAATATATATATATATAGACAACTCTATGTTCCTCAAACATATAAGTTGCTCATTATTTCTTTATATTTTTTAATTAAAAAACCCTAGTTGCTCAATATCATTTATTTGTAATTAAATTCATGATTGAATGCCAATTTGATTATTCATTTACTTTAATCAAATATTTCTCATATTATATTAAAATTCCATTAATCACAAATTGGTAAAAGATATTGGTGAACTTGTTTCATTTATCAAACATAGACTAACCCTAGCTTTGTCCCTAGCATTTCCTTCTTTAATTTTATCTTCCTAGGGTTTCAAATTAAATTTTGATTTCACTCTTATATTAGACTATGTGTTAACATTATTTCTCATTTCTCCTTTTTTCTCATTTTAGTTTTTGAAAAAAATAAAATGACTAACAAGGAATCTCTTCCCCCTCATCTGGTCAATGCATTCTTAGGCATTCCTTATAATTACAATAAATAATGGACAAATTATCAATATTTCATGTTATATCCCAATAATAAACATTATTATTTGTATAATGATGATGATTATTATTAATTTCATGATGGATATGATGAATATTATGCAAGTGATAATCAAAATGATAAGGAAAGTAGTGTGGATGCATGTTCTTCCCCTAGTGCTTCTATTATATCTTTATTAAATCAAGTGAAATAAATTAATAATATAATTCCAAAAAAAACTCTTGTTTTGATTCTTTATTTGATAATACTAATAGGTTATAAAAAAAAGATTTACTACATCTCTTTTCAAAATTACACAATATAAAACAAAGAAGGTTAAAATTCCATTGCATGAGGAAAATGACAATTATGCATCTAAAAAATTACATTATACTTATAATAATGTGCCTTATACATATGATAATGATATGGATAAGGTTAAAAATTCGCATGCATCTCTTTTATTTTCTCCTTTAGATATTTAAAATATTCATAATGAAACTAGTATTCCTTTCGAATGTGTTAAGACTCTAAACAAGGTAAAAAAAATGTAACTATTTCTCCTTCCTTCTCCCCTTATAAAAAAAAGGATATTTACATCTCAAATTTTGATAATGAAAGTATAATTAGCATTCCTATTTCATGTGATGGTGCATTGAATGACATTGTTATTATAAATACATCTCTTACACCCTCTTGTAGTGAACATGAAAGAGTGGCTATTTCAAATGTTGATTTTACAAGATAAAAATAATATGATCATGATGAAAATTGGAATGATGATGATTATTATGCATATATTGAGGGTGGAAATGTTTCTATTACTCCTAGTATTATTTCTTCTTTACTCTCCCCTCATGTTGATGATGATTGTATGTTACATGATAAATCAAATGATAACATGCTTAGTGAAAATGTCATTACAAATCACAATGATATTCCCAGTTTTCTTTCCAAAGATAAAATATGTGAGCATGTTGATACTAGTGATGAAAATCATAGTGTTATTTCTTTTATTTCAACCGAATATCATATGCCTTTGAAAACTAATGATATGTTAAATACCAATCAATCTCCCAAGCCTACCATTCCTAAGGTAGAACCTATTTATACTATGTGAAATAGTATACCAATGGTTTAAATTGATAATAAAATTCAATTTATTAAATGAGCCCCTTAACGATCTAGATGTGCCTTCGCAAGAGGTTCTTTCTTTAATGCATGTTGTTGTGCTTTACAACGTAAAATACATCAACTTACTTTTGGCATATCATTATTGGGTTGATTATAATGATATCTATGATAACCCTATAATAAATAATATCTTGTATGCATCATTACCACATAATTTTAAGATACCAAAATTTTATAAGCTCAATGGAAGTGGTGATCCTTATCTACATATCAGAAATTTTGTTAAAAATATGAATGGTTAAAATGGTAGTCAAATATTATTGTAATTATTTCTAAAGATCTTATAGGATGATGTACTAAATTTTTTTCATCATTCACTTCTTAGTGGGTTTCTACATACATATGACTAGCTACATGAAGTATTCATTGTGAATTTTATCTAGAATAATGGACCCAAAGTCACATATGATAGATTACCATCATTACATCATGGAAATTTAAATTTAGTATATGATTACATATTATGGTTTAAGTCATGTATGCAACAAATAATCTATCAACCAACAGATTCAAAGACATGTTACATCTTTTGTAGAGGTCTCATATTCCCTCTTAAGGAATAGTTTTTGTATCAAACATCCAAGTGATTTCAATGTCTTTATTATGTGACTATTACATTAGAGAATAAATTGGGATTTTTTCAAACTAATACAAAGCCAATTTTTTATAATAATTTATTACCACCAGAGTCATCCAATATGGTATAAGCACCTAATCCACCTCTTCTAAATGCAAATGTACATCATAAAAAACAATTTAAAGTACTCAATAAATGGAAAGAATAAGTTATAGAGATACTTATACATTATCTAAAGTACATTATGCCAAGAGACAACCTATCCAATTTGAGTAATTCATAGACAGACCTCTTAACATTATTGAGACATTACAGATGGGAGGATCATCACACTTCCTCAAAAAAATTATCATCAGTCATATCATTTGGACATAGTTATAAATTGACCTTATTGTAACTATCATCTCATTAATGTTCATTAGGATAGTGATTATTATATACATAGAGACAAAATTAAGCAATATGTTGATAGAGGTATAATCACATTTACAAAGTGGACACCCAAATATAATTCTCCCCGTTATAATATATTGTATTCTAATATGATTGAGTTATATCAAGACATTCCTATTAAGGAATCAATGGTTACTCCTCATGTTTCTATAAATGCATCTAAAGAACCACATTATGAGATATTTTTTGTACCACAAATTCAAAAAAATGGTAGCCAATACAGAAAGATAAGAAAAATTATAGTGGAAAAGTAATAAAATGAAATTATAATTAGTCATTACTGATAGTACAATAACCAATAAATATCTTTGTAATAAATAGTACACATATTCCTAATACAACTATGCACAAAGCATTATCATAACTAAAGTATAATAATTTATCTATACATCATGATCAATATGGTTCATAGTTATTATTCCATTTAAGTAGGTTAGATGGTCATGGAGGGTAAAAAATTTTCTTACATTATTCTCACATAGACATCATAGATATAAAATACTAACATTATAACATGTCCAATTAAAATTAAAAACATACATCTTAAAGTCAAAAATGCTAAATACATACAATTATAACAAGTTCTTACTATACTAAATAACTAACATCCATATATATAAATATTTTCTCAAATAAAATCATAGAAAATAAATATTTTAAATAATGTAAATGAATAATGCATCACTCTATAATTGGAGTATAGTCCATAGGACCCTCCTCGTCAATGTTAACATCATCCATATCTACTAATACAAGAGTCCTATAATTAGAATCCGTAGGGGCATCTTATGTCTTGGACCATGATCCCTCTTTCCTCTCTTTATCCTCATAGACAACCAACCATACCTTTAGAATAGTATTCTCCCTATGAAATCATATATACTCTTCCAATATTATAGGACCTAGAGTTATAGATAGATCTAGTGGGGGCATCTAAAGTCTCACCACCTCAGCTCTCAGCTCATCTCACTCTATCATAGCTCAAACATAGGTAGAAATGAAAATAATAACTTGATAAAATAGGGGTTTAATAACAATAGAAACTATTATATCCCATTTAATAAAACCACCCTCCATGGCATCATTAGGAACATGCCAGGTCAGCTCTTAAATTTTTACTCAATCATCATCATAGTAATCCTCATCTCCTTCATAGACACAAAATTAAAATGTATTAGCTATCATTCAATACAAAAATATAAATAAATAAATTTATACTAAAAAATTAATTCAAAACATCCCTTACATCCAATAACCATCATAAGCTCAACATCTAACACACCATCAACAAGTCTATCTCATCCACCTGGGAATAATTAAGCCCACATATGTTGTATCCACCGTGTGGTATATGTGTCGATGCACCTTGAATCATCCAAATCTTAGATCTCTATCACATGATCCATATCATCTCTTGGAATGCATTAAATATATATCATTTATGGCCTATCCCTATCTATTGGTATCACTAGAGCCCAAATACACTATGCCCATACCCATGAAGCTATGACACATCTTGTTACACCTTGAACTATCATGTAACTCTCTCATACTAAAAATTATCAAAAAAATTGGCCACTAATCATGGTATTGATATCTCAAATGGATCTACCATAGGTGCACCCCATCCTTTGGCCACCTAACAAACCCTCTATATGGTCTACACATAATGGAGTTAATAGTCAACTCATATAGTATTTGTTTATAGTGCATAGTGCCTCAATCTTGCACCTATCCTATATTGGCCCATATCAATGTGAATACCTATGGATGTGCCTAATTAGTGTATGTCATACCCACTAGTTGAGTAATTATTATTTGCTCATAGGCCCAATAATGTAGTAAATTGGATGGGCCAATGTTGCCATTAAAATTCTCACATGTAAATTTATAAAAATATCAATATAAATGTGCAAGTATAGTCAGAATACATGAGTACATGGTCCCATGTTCCTATATATCTTAGATGATGGTGTTCATCTTGCATGAGATGGACACACCACCACCATCCACCACTATGAATGAGGCTAATAAAAAAGAAATGAACTTATATACACATAGAACATTAGATAACATAATCGAAGGTAATACATCATATTCAGTACACTCACATCATCCATGAGATCTACCAATAAAATATCTATTCACAATGTCATTGGGTCCCATGTCCATAACATATTATAATAAAAATCTATCCCTAGTAACTGGCAATATCAATATCCTCCAATCCTCCTCTAGAGTGACTATCATCTTGCCCATAGGCAACCAAAATGTATAGGTTTATGCATCCCACCACTCAACAAATGCGGTAATCATATTAACATCATATGGAATCAATTATAGCCAACCCACATAGTTGAGGTCATCCCTCTATAAAATATGTCTCTCCTCATCAAACAAGGGTAGGATCATATAAAATCACCATCAAATAACCCTGCTATAACCCTCTACAATGCATGTCCTCTTGCACCTAACGAATAACACAATATCATAAATTAGAAACCATTAAATACAAGTCCATAAATACAAAAATTTAATATTCAATGATTTGTTTTTACCCAAAATATAAAAAAATGTGGTCTCTCCTAAAAGGATGGTAGTGCGAGATAAGATCACAATAAATTATATAGGGACACAACATATCTAGACACAACTAGCTTGACAAGGATAGGGTTATGGATAATTTAAAAAAATCAAAAGCAAATAAAATTAATTAAAACTACCATAATTTGATTTTTTCAAACATAATCAAAATTGGTTTTAGTACTTACCAATCTGACCTCCTCATCACTTTGAATCAACTCATCTGCTTCTTTGAATCAGTTGCATGAAAACACTCTCTTTTGGGGCATTTTTACAATTCAAAGCTCAAATTCTATTATTTGAATTTTTTTAAATAAATTAAAAATTATGTGAAATTTGTAAAATTATATATGTATTTATACATATTCCATACTCCTAAAGTATGTGTTGACCCTACCAAAATCCAAGCTTACCTCAAACCAAATGGTTGATATCTTGAAAATTGTAGCTTTATTTCCAAAACCATTTCTTCCATGTGAAATATGGTCATGAAAACTTCTATTTTGCACAAGTTTTAATCTCATCCTAATCCTTTTGTTACTTTCATAGCACATACTAAACTTCTCGATATTAGTTCCTTTATTTCTATGGGAATCCATATAAGTATCAATTAATGTTTTCTTTATTAGTAATGTTAAATTTTTATCACAAACATTATCTAATAATAAACTAAACTAATAACTATCACTACATTTTTTATCACTTTTGGTTAGATCTCCTTACACTAGTTTCATCCCTCTCACCAAAAGGGGGACACTAATAGGTAATATTTCTACTAACTCAAATATAAAGAGGATATTTGACTTAGTACACACTTACTAACATCATATTTTGACACTTATCATACTTAATTTAACTTAGTATATTTTCAGTTGTGGTTCATAATACTTCAGTAAATAGATTTTTTATAAGTACATTGTAGTTTTACACATACTATATGTAATTTTTAATATAGTATGACACAAGGATTTGGTAGATTAACACAGGTACCTAGAAAATCTCAATTTATTTCAGATTTAGCTCAAATTTCTATGACTCAAATAGGTTTACTCCATTTAAGCTATAACATAGGGTGATATTATCCAAATAGATAATTATTGTCCAAATTCACACAAAATAGTGGTTTTAAGTTGTTACAGGTTACTATAGTTTGCTACAACATATCTTAGGCAATCACAAAGATTTACATAGTTTTGATAAATGGCATCAAAAATAAGGCATATACATGGTATATACACACATTGTATACAAATTGGATCAATTTTTAACACTAGTTATGATGAATAGGGGTATGACACAATGTGTGTCTATATAAACACAATATTATTAATTATAATTCAAACTCATTACTCAAATTGTTTGACTTAATTTGCTCAGTTATCAGATTAGGGGAATGTTGCATGGCACATGTTTTCATATCCCAAATTTTTGCACCATATTATAAAAAATGAATGTAAAATCATACCATTATCTACATTTTTTACACCATACTCAATTCAAAATTATACTTACACTAGTTTTGCACTAGAATTAATCTTATAGTTGTCTACAATGGCTGATTTTAAAAAAATTACATTAGTACCCAGTATATTGAGTTGTGTGAGGTTAAATTTAAGCAGATGTTTAACTTATAGGCATATATATACCCATAAAATATTGGGGGAAAGCATAGATCAGTTCCTCATACCATAGTTATTTACTCAGATTCATCACATGAACTCCATAGCATGAGTTCATCTTCACAGACATTACTTGAAGTCTTGTTCAATTCTCTAACCAAAAATAAAACAAGATTAGAGCCCATATTCTCTCCACATGGGTTGATCACAATGGACCCATGGCACCTCCATTTTAAATCAAGTACATGTTACACATGTAAATATAGGTATGACTTTCTTCCTTTTACTATAGTACTTTCATTTCATTGTGTTACTAGAATAAAAGGGTGGGGGAAGGAGGGGGAACTTATACACCCAAATTTGGTCAATCAAACACAATTATTATTTATTTTGAGACTTTTATATTTATAATCTTCTAATGTTGAATTAAGATCCAATTGGTACATATTATCATAGTCTTATGTATTTTTATATCACTCTCTCACTTTGATTTCATTGTATTTTTTGAAGTTGTAGTCTTCTATGTCATTCTATATCTGAGTCATAGGGATCCTTGGCCCTTTTTCTCTTCCATTCTACGATCTTCTTGTTTTGTACATAAGCACCCTATTTGTATAATCTCACTCTACTATTTTTCCAAAAGGACTAGTCTCATCTAGTTCATGTTTCAAGACTCTTTTCAATGAATGTTTATTTTCATGACTATTTTACCCATATTTGAGTATGTTGGCATGTCAATGGGTTTTTAGAATTTAAAATTGGGAGTATTATATTTAAAGGGTTCCCTAAGGCATTTTACATCTAAAACTTATCAATTTGGCACTAGCATAATAAATCATGTCATGCTACAAAAAGCTCAATACCTGCATTTATCTAAATTTTATATATATCACATCAATATTGCTTGTTTAGACTAAGATGAGGGCCTAGGTGAAGATCATTTAGATTCACACCACATATGATCTAGTCACACACACACATTAGAGGGAAAACCACATCATCTTGAGGTCCCTATTTTGGGGCTAAGTAGGTAATATTATTTCAATGTGGTTTTGAGGGTAGATCATTCATTCCCACTTCCTCATATCCCCCCTTTTGCATTTGATATTTGTTAGGTTTGTGAGTAGTACTTCACTAGGGTTTTTAAGAGGAAAAGGTGAAAATTACAAGCTATATTACTTGATCTTAGATATATGATAGGTTGAAGTACATCTATAGGAGGACCCACACATAACCCCAATTACACTTTTGTTATAGGATTAACTTAGACAACAATGTTATATAAAGACAATAAAGCAATGCACTCAATCATAATTCATCGATCTTGTCCTAGATATACATGTCAATCACACAATCAAAATAAAAAGGTGTCTCAAGAAAACTTCAAACATATATACAATCATAAACAGTTCTATGTTCCCTAAATAGATAAGTTTCTCATTCATTCTTTTTAATTTTTAGTCAAAACATTAATTGCTCAATATCATTTATTTGAAAGTAAATAAATCTTGAATGCCCTTTTGATTATTCATTTAATTTACTCAATTGTTTATCATATTATATTAAAACTCCATAATCATAAATTTTATAAAACACATTTAATCTAATCAGTTTTATAACCTATAAAATCATAAAATATGCAACTTGTATAATATATGCATATGTATTGCAAATGCTTCCAAAATTTATGTCAATCTATACATTTATGTACCATAATCTAAACCAAATTGATAATCTAAAACATTTTCAACCCTTTGAAATTGTTTAATTTATCTAAATACCTTAAATTTTTGTAAATACAGGCTTGTATGTTGTTGAAAAGGCCACAAATATGCCCCCCTTTTGAGGTGAGAAATATAACCTCTAAACTTATCAAATCAAAATAACAGATCTAACCATATCCTATTGAATAAAAATATATAATCATTTAAAAGTAATTGTTAACATGTGGATAATATGTCATCATATTAATTAATATATCATCAAATCATATATAAAACACATAGTGTAAGGAATACACGTGGCATTTCAATATAAATATAACAAATAGGCATGCAATAATAATCGTCACAAGAATAAACTATGCATAAAAAGAGTGTGATATGGATCACAACACCAAACCCAATAAAAAATATGTGTGGTACAAATCATGACATCACAAACTCAATAGACAATCCTAAATTTATACATTTTTAAGCACATAATTTCATGGCCATGAGACACACAATAATACATGCAAAAGCACTTAATGTCACATAATTCAAGAGCCACAAATAATGGACAAAATAATGTCACACAATAAATGTAAGATCCATAGGAAATGGACAATAAAATGTCACACAATCAAAGGAAAGTGTTGTAGACAATGTATAATCAAATATCACACAATAAAGGCAAGTATCACACATAATGGATAACTAAATGTAACAAAAAAGGGTAAGGGACATATAAATAAAGAGTTATGCACTCAATTAAGAAATGTCATACACTAGAAAGGCAAGGGAAATATAAAGAAAGAATTATGCACTCAATTAATAAATTGCATACACTAAGGAAAGAGCCACACAAAGTCTTATAAATGATCATTCTAAATGAAATGAAATGAAATAGAAATAATGAAGCATAGAACAAGTCAAAATAATCTACGCCATCAATCTATGTCAAAGACATAGCATAGACATGTAATATATCCTTAAAATTTATAATTATAAGTAATGTATGCAAGATCAAGATGTGTACGTAATCAATATATCTCAACATGATAAATAAAAATTTTATAGAAATATATAACATAAAGCAATGTGATCTATGGGATGATATGCCCTCGCCATTGACAAGGACCCTACATATAAGAATGCCCTGTGATTATTATATCTATTTGTCATGTATAACCTATATGACCTTTATCTCACTCATATATTGTGAAAACCTAAGGGAAAACCTAGGGTTGTTGCTATGTTGTGAAGAAAAAATTGAGTTCACTAATATGTTTTATCTTATTTTGGATGAATGTGATCTAATAAGATAGAACTTTTGAAAAATTCAAATTTTATAAGATATTAAAATAGTATACAAATTTGAATGCTATAGAATAATATGATTGAATAATTAAAACTTAGTATATAAATTAAAATTACTTAATGGATCAAAGTACTTAGCTTGTTTTGATTTTGTACAAATCTAAGACTATGTACATTTGATTGCAATGACTAGAGATGGACCAAGATCCATTTGAATTAGAAGGCTAAGTATTTGGGTATGTTGGATGAGTTTATTAACCTCTATACACCTTCATTTCACACATGTATCTTCTTCTATTAGATTCATTCTATGAAGTTGTGACTCATTGATTTGGTGTAGGCCATTATGCTTACTTGTAAACCATCTTCTTGTGAAATATCAAATGCTCATTATATGCATAAATTTATAAATGTATCTCCTTCACTCCAAAACCCTAGTTCCACTTTTGAAAATAGGTTAACCTATAATAATGGGAAAAGTGATGGGTTTAGTTGACCCCAACCATTCCCCATTGAATGGTTGATCACTACCTATATATCCAATACTACAAATAGGGAACTCAAACCACATATAGTTATTCCATTTAGATGAATGTGTGTAATTATGATCCACTAATATGAATACATTTTCTTTTATCTATATTTCAACACTTAACAATGATAAATAGACTTAGATTAAGTGCTTCAGACTTGGCTAGGGCTTGTTCCTTGTGACTAATTTTGTATTTTTAAAGTTTAACACAGTCTCTTTCAATGTAAATGTGTATAGATGTCTCTTTGATAAGTGTTATATGCTTATACCTGTTGTGAGTAAATAGATGTATTTTTGGGTAAATTCTCACACCATCAACATGAAAAATTTATAATTCAACCCATAAAGATAATTTGAATTGTAAAAATAACCATTTTTTAGTGTGGGGACATGTCTCTTAGACTTGGATGCTTGTGTAATTTCATAGGTGTTTGAGTTCTAGTGGATTCATTTGAAAGTTTATAATATTGATATTATAATATAGAGATAGCTAATTATGATTTTAAATTGGTTAGAAATAGACTATGAAATTCCTATAGGTGACTACTAGAAAATTGAGAAGGTTAGACCCATAGAAGGTAAGTAGATAGGATTGAAAGGTTTGAAATAGTCATATATGCACACAAAATTCATGTAAGGTGAAGGTAGGTCAAGACTGACATTTCCAAGTATCTAATACCATATTTTAATATCTATATTTACTCTAATTTATTCAACTAATTACTTTAGTACATTCACAATATATCTCTTGCATGTGTGGCATCGATTGTTTTAATGTCTAAATTTAGTATTGCACTTGTATATTTATAAACTTCTTTAATTCAATTTAAGACCCTATTGGCATGGATTTCAACATACAATTGGTGGGAAAACTTACAAAAAAATCAACAATCCATAGAAGACTAAAAACATGGTTCAAAAGGGCCCACCCTGAAACAATATATTATACATTTATAAGAAAGTCTTAGAAACCCAAAAAAATAAGAAGGAAGGAGAGAGATATATAAAAAAAAAAAAATGAGAAACAACTAAAGCTATAAGGAAATCATACATATAACAATCTAATTTAAATTGATTATTGAAAAATGCAAAAATACTTTAAAATAATATAATCTTACAATTAATAATTATCCATTACTCAATTTAGATATTTAAATATACTTGAAACTTAAAATGTGAACTTTAAAAGTAGTTGACAATGGTGAAATATGAACATATGACTAAACATGCTATTCTTAAAAAATAAGGCTAAAATTCCAAATTTCGAAGAAAGGTGAAAAGATTTTTAAAAAGATAGAATTTTTTTTTTCCAATTTTAAACAAAGATGATAGTGAAGCCCTCCTTGAAATCTCCTCATCCACAAAACTACCTTTAAATCATCCCATGTAAACTATCTCTAGTAGATCTTCTAAGTCTTACCTTAAAAGGTTATTAATTATTTTCAAAACAATAATTAATTTTAATTAATTTATGAATATATAATTAATAAGTAATAAATATTTTTTTTAAATTAATTTAATACATTTTTATTTCAATTTTTTTTATTTTTATATATTATATTTATAACACTAATTCTCTTTTATAAAAATGAATCTGATATTTAAATCCTAAAAATTATTCATTTTTTTAAAAAATGATTATCATTATACCAGAAATATTGTGATTGAGGAGGAGATCATTCCCATGATATTTGTAAACCTTTTAATGTGTTCTTTACAATGACACCCACCCACATTCCCACATTAAGAGTTGTTCTACAATACAATTTGAAAAAGATATTGGCAGCCGAATAAGTTATTGCATTATTTGTATGAATAAGAGGTGTCTTTTAAATCTAAATAATATTAGATATTGAAATTTTTATTTATATGTAACAATCAAATGCACGTGTTTGTTTTAGTTTTTTTTGGTTTTTTTTGGGTTTTTTAAGGTTTATAAAACTCCATGTAACCTTGAATATGTATTATTAACATTTAAGGGTTCTAGTCACTTATCGACAACTAAAAATTTAACAACAGTGTATAATATATAAATATTTTTAAATATATATATATATATATATTAATCAAAATAAAGTAAAGTAAATATTAAAAATTATGTAATATGAAAAATATTTAATTATAAAGTATATTATTTTTATGTGAAAGAGAACAAATCATATTAACTATTAATTTATAGGGTAAAAGTAGGGTTAGTTAACATGTTTCTTAGTCACGAAGTTTTTATAATTTATAAATTAAGGTTTAAATTTTTTGATTTAGTTTTAAATTTAATTTAGATATTAATGTTTACAATAGATTAAGAATAGTTCATAGGAATGAAGAATGTATTACATGAATGCAGTATACTAAAGAAGTGTCAAAAGTATTTTTGTTAAATATAGGAAAAGAAACAAAATTAATAATAAATAATAATTTTATTATTTGAAGGTTTCAGATCTTCAAACCTATAAAATGCGTGTTGTTTTATAGATCTTGACCAAGTTGTCTGAACATATGGTCTCTTGAGGTTCTTTAAGTATGTTATTTGGAAGTAAATGCTGATATTTCTGAAATTCTCTATGTGAAGACATCAATTTGAAAGTTCTTTATCAAAGCTAAAGTGTTTTACAAATAAATAAAGCTAAACATTTTTAGCCCTCAAATCAAAAAAACCTCTTCAAAGATCCATGAGAATATTTAAAAAGACAATGGTATCTTCCATGAATCTCATAGTAGATAGAACACTTGAATATAAAATGCTCTTCACTTTCAGAATCTAGAAAACATAATTGACATATATATTCATCTTATGGAAAGTTAGATTCTATTAGAGTTGATGAGAGCAATTGTGACACTGAGTTAAATAATCCTTAAATATTATGACAACATCTTTTTCATATACCCAAGGATTTGATTTTGATCTTCATGAAAGTATGTATAAACTTAGAAATATTGAAGAAATTTTTGTTTCAAAAGTTCTTTAAGATTAAACTATGTAACTTTCAAATATGATTTAGTAGTCTCTTCATAAATATCTCTATTAATTTCATGTTTATGAGTTGAGGAGTGTTAACAAAAAAATCGAAAAAAAATAAATAAATTAAATATTGTTCACTTACATATTTTCCTTATGTTTTCATTCATTTGATATATAAATAAAAAATTGTATTTATATTTATATATATAAAAACAACGGAAGACAAGCTTTGTTTGAAAAACATTTCAATTCATAATGTAAAATAAATAAAAATGTTACAACAAAAATTAACTTCAATATTTTTTATTATAATAGATATCTATAATGAATTGACAATTTATATGTATTATTAAAATCCAGTGAAACTTAATTATATCAAAATTAACTTTTTAAAGCATTTTAAAGTGCTTATCTTTACTATTATAATCAATATCCATCTTAAAGTCTTCTTTCTTATCTATTTATTTGTTAATTAATGCATCATTTTGTACATACGAAATGGTTACATAATAGATCTTTCAAGTTCAAAGTGAGAAATTTCTAAAAGATTGTTATTTATATTGAAATCTTGTATAATTTAATTTTTTTTTTTCGTTTTTTTGTTTTTTTAATTATTAATTTTTTATATTGAAATATTGTGTATAGATATATGATAATTATTAGTTTTGATGAGATTTATATCCTATATTAATATTGAGATTACATAATAAACTAAGTTAAAATGGTATGATTCAAAAGAATCAATTATAAGGTTAAAAGCAATTAAACAGTAAATTTGCCTGCTATCCAAAACTCAGTAACAAATATTAATTTGTAGGAAAGTAATCTAAAAGATTAGCTATCTTGCCTTTTTTACATCCTGCCACATTTTCTTGCTCGAAATTCACCACAACTAATTGTTTATCTAGATTATGTATTTTTGATTTCTATTTTTAAACAAATCCTTGTCTAAATCTGAGTTTTCGAACTCATGTCCTCTCTTCACTCACTCGACTGACTACTTCAAAAGGGAATCCTAAATAATTTTTGTCTCCTCTTCATTGGGCACTTCTTCTTTAACAGAAACATTTTTTTCTCTTCTCTTTTAATCTCTCAATTCTATATCTTCTTGTGTTTCTAAATCATTAAAACAGTCTTCAACCACTAGTATTGGGTCCGTCACACTCCATTTATTTGATTTGGACTTTTCTCCCTTCTTTTTCATCACTTGCGGATGCCCCTAAGGATAAGAAACATGAAAATGACTGAGTACTTTATAGTTGTGGCATTTAAAAATGGTATTCTCATAATCTAGAACTTGAACATGCTGAACTTTGTCATATTTTAAAATGATTTTATCTGGAACCCTTTTACTTAAATCAATCTCTACACAAATTCTGGCATAAGTGCACAAGCCTGCAACAACTCTCTTATGATCATTCTTTGAAAATGACCCCAAAACATTAGCTATTTCCTTATAAGCATGCCAAAAATGTAAAGGTAGATTAGGAAGATGAACCCAAACTAGAATCTTAGTGATTGAAAGAGTGAGAGGGTTAAAATCTAGAATCCAGGGAGTGATAAACCAACCCACATTGTCCCAAAACTAGGGGCCTTCTGAAAGACATTTCTAATAATCTTGTTGATTGTGGAAGTGGGCCACAAAAAAACCTTTAGAGCATAGAAAAATTTCACAGTGATTCGACCATGTCTCATGAACCCATTTATATAAAGTGGTCGAAGAAGGCCATAGACCATTAAATCTACAGATAACTGCATCCTCGGCTAGAGAATGAAAATAATCATCCACATCCTCATTCGAAATCTCCACAGAAGATGGAGATTTCCAATTCTTTACCCTAATGTACTACACACTGAAAATTAGCTAGAACATCTAAAGAGGCCTCTGGGCTCTATTTTAAATCTATCATAACATTTGTCCCTTTTACCCAAAAACATTTTGTTAGCCCTGATAGCAAACGCACCATTAATTGATATCCTGGTTGCTCAGTTTTTGGATTCTCTGAGATTCAAATATTTTGTCAAACACTTTACCTTCATCATCCAAAACCATAGGTTTATGCATTATGAGATCCTTCTTTTTGATCAATCTGCAATGCCCAATGTTCTTTGACCATCCTAAAGACTACCATTGTTGCCTCAACCTCATGTTGCATCATCGTGAGTTTTTCCTTCCCATCCTGATTCGATTTGCATAGTATGTTTCTTTGTCATATGATGACAATCTCGTTCAATCCCTTCTCGCAAACCCTGGAGTGTGTATCACTAGGTAAAGGCCTCTTCTCCCACACAGTCACTGTCGCCATCGATGAGAAGGCTCCGTACATGTACTTGTTTCTAACCCTGTAATCTTCTATCTTGGTCGTAGATTTTCTCTCAACACAAAGAACAATATTATCAATCCTGCAAACCCCAACACAGGCATTACCCTTACGAATGGCCTTGAGTGCATACTCCACCTAAAACAAATGACCGTTCAGTGCAAATACAATGATTGCCCTGTCGTATCTAGCCATTCTCACCCTTTCCTCCTACTAAGTTTTCCCTGAAATCCTGTATATATTTAATCAATTGAAATATAATGTAAAAATGATGATCCAATTGATGAAGAAGACACAAACTTATACAACTAACAAAAAGTAAAATACAAAAAACTATTAAATCTCTTAAACAAATTATAACTGGACGATGTTCCCATATAAAAAAAATTATGATATATTTTCTTATCAATATATTGATATCTTTGGTAATAACATCTTAAGTACTTTGTTGAGACTACTTTTTACTTTATATATATTTTTAATAAAATTATATGTTAATTGTTAAAAACATTTTTTTTAAAATATAAATATATTAAAATTAAGAGGTTATAATAATTTTATTATAAAATATTTTTAATTTAAAAAATATAAAAAATTGAAATGAATTTATTTAATTAATGACGATGATATTTGTTTATATTTATCCATCAAAATATAAATTTATTTAAATATTCAAAATACATAAAATCAAATAAAAATATCGATTTCTAATATATAAAAAATTGCCCATTTTTGGCAAGAGCAAATGGAATGACACGACATTTAAATTAAACGTGTTAGGTAGTCGCCAAATTTGTCTGATGCGGAAGTTTTTGTCGACCCAAAAGCAGCATTTCCACCCTACCATCTTTTTTCTTCGCACGCAACGAGTCTACTTTTCTTATCACCGCTAATTCCAAAACCATCATTTCTCCCATGTTTTTTCTCCGCACGGCGCTGCTTATCATATCACCGCTTACTACTTATGTTACAAAATGCAGGCGATCAAAATATTTGTTTCGATTTTCTATATATATCCACAGTGACACGGGCGTTTTCTTTTTTTAGTTTTTTTCCTTCTCTTCCTGTATTTGACGTTTTAGAAAAACATAAATTGTCACAGAAGCCGTCCAGTTAATTGAATGGTATGTATACCATTCTTCTTTATGAGATATAAACACAGCAGCATTACAATCACTTAAAATGTCTTACCATCGCCAAATATTTCAATAATTATCACAAAAATCATACGCTATACATGTAAATTTCTCCTCTACTCAGTAATAATCACAAAAATCATGGCATAGGTGGAATCCGGTATTACTAAACAGACGTTGTTTGCCCGTCCAATTTCACGGCCATGCCCGCCTGATCGGAAAACATGAGCAGATTTCAAACTTGAGGTCCGTGGGTCGATTCCGGCAGAGAACTCATCTGTAGTTCGCGGTGCATAACTTTCACAGCTTGAGTACAATACGCAATAGTTAATGCATTTGTTGTTGGTAAACGCTGAAGAGGAGTAATTTATTGTCACACACGACTATGTATGTCGTTTAGTTCGTTGTGTTGCAGTGAGGGTGGAAATCCAATCCATGGGGTGGTGTGGGCCGTGCAATCAAATTGGGCATCCCCACTGCAAACATTCCTCCCTGCAAATTTCATTTCTATATTATAACACACAGTCACACTGCAGGTATACAAAAAAAGAGGGAAAAAGCAGAGGTATTTATTACCTGTTGAATCTCAAGATTCTTGCAATGTGATGAAGATTCTGTAACACACAGATCTGATGTATTCCCATAATTGGAGTTTGTATGCCATCTATACAAATTCTTGATTTTTTCCCAATGGTAACACAATGAAAACAAAGCGCTGATGCACAACACTATAAGAACAGGTATTACGACCGCTAGTAATGGGAATCCCAAGTTGGGGGTTTTGGCATCTCCACCGCCACCACTCAGTCTGAGATCGTCCATTAACCGCCGTGGAACATTCCATACTCCTGCCTTTCTCACCTCCATTAAAACATTCACGTGAACAACTTAAGTACAAGATGTCTGCAGTCCCAGTTTGGGTAAAGTCGAGTCTGTAGGGAATAAAATGGGAAATCCGAATCGGTAAAACACTTTTATAGCTTAAATTTAATGAATATTTTTCGTCCGTGAGGGAAAAGGAAATTTCATGTACGGTCTTCACACTCTGCATCGTCCATTAATCGGCGTTGGAAAAAGGAATATATACATTAACTTTATTCCGTGACTCAACTTCCAAGTTGACAGCCACATGATGCATTCGTGGAAAGCATACTTTACATGTCATGTTGGTGTGACCTACTGCCTTAAAACAACTCACCATTCAAATAGACGTGTTAGCAAAGAAATCGAGGAAAGGAAGGAGTAATAGTGTGGGGTAGTTTATTTGGTATCTCGTGGGTTTCATACATTGATTGGCTTTGTGGATATTATTAAAAAATTTCTTTCATTTATTCAATCGTAATGGTCATTAAAATAATTATTTTTTTGATCATTTACATTATGAAAGATTTTAAATATTAATATGTTGTTTCATCCAAATATAAATATTTTTCAATAATTTTAGAAAATATGTATTTTTTATTTTGATGTTTAAAGATTTTATATTCTATGTTTTTATACGAAAAAATTGTTGTTCTACATAGTCCAACACTTTCAAATCAAATGGTTAGTGTCAACTTTTAAATTGTCAGGATACTTTATTCAAATGTTAATATACACCAAACATTTAATAATATAGTCTTATTTTGTTTCTACAGTTTTCAAAGAGAACATAGACAATTTTTTTGGTATTCTTTTTTGATATTGTCTACTTGAAAATTTTACATCTAAGATTATCTACAAGATGATCTTCATCTTCATTAGCTTCTTTAATTTAAAATAACATATTTTTGGCACATTTATGTCTTTTACTCCACTTGTTACAACTAAAACATAATCTTGTGTAATGCTTCTCGTTAATTTGTTGATGGGTAAATCTTGTAGGTTGTGGAAATGACGTTGCTTAGAAATTGCATTTATGGTCATGAGTGAAATACCTTCTTTTGACCAATTTGTTTCCTCTGCATGGTACGCAATGGCATGGATTTATAAATAGATATTAAATTAAACATGCAAACCTTGATTTGGATGTTATCCTTGAGCCCTCCTAATAATAGGTTAGTCATGTTGTTATCATTGATGTCATCCATGTGGAAGGATAGATTATGGAATTGTTGAATATAATCCTTAACAATAACTATTTATTATAACTTTTTTAAACTGACTAAATTAGTTTTTGAAGATGTTGTTGTGATAGTGCCTCTATAACTCCTTAGTAAACACTGACCAAGTAATAAGAATGCCCTTCTTTTTCTTTTGAGCACACAACCACTTATACCAAATAGACTACTCAAGGTCCAAATATATAGATGTTGTTATCACATTTTTTACACATGGGGTCTAATGTAGATCAAATAAATTTTCTATTTGATTGATCTAAGTGAGTGGATCCTTACCATAAAACTTTCACACTTCCACTTTTGGCAGCATGTGCTTCGAACCAATATTGGAGTTGTGATTGTTTGAATTAAGAGAACCTAATTGGAGCAGTAGAGGATTATTTTACGGATGTTGAGGCATAATAGTGGTCAACTAAGCACTTAGAGTTGACAATTGATTCTTCATATAAACTATTTCCCCTTTTACTGCATTAGATCATCCTTCCTCACCATGTTTTGTATATATGATGGAATTTGTTAAATCGCCTAAAAAACTAATAGATCTAAAGTTCTAAACTCCATTTCATCCTTGTGAGGCTTTTTGGAGTGTCTTGACCTTTCTCGCATCCAAAAGAGTTAGGACTAGCCATGTAAAAACTAGGATGGAGGATTTTGGGCCTGAAAAAAGTGTATTAGAAGATTATACCATTGCAATCATCTCACCAAGATAAATCCAATGTTTGCTAGTTTCTAGAAGGGTGAGAAAAAAATTCCAAACTTTTTTTCAAGAAAAAAGACTTTGAAAAATATTGCAATGGAAAAAAAATTAAATTCTTCCTTGATCACAAGTTATATTTTTTCGATCCTTAAGTTGTCCTGATTATCACAACCTTAAATCCAAATAACAATGCTAATTTTTTTCCAAAATCAATGTTCTAATACAACTTGTAATGAAATTGATTAGATGTTTCATAATAATGGAATAATATATTGCAAAAATGAGAGCAAAATAATCATATCCACAACAATAATTGACAAAAGAGTATAATACTTGATAATTATGACTGGTCTACTTCAAAAGAAAAACCTCCACAATAATGCGATAAGAGTATAATTCATAATATGATGATAAAATACTAACCACTACCTCCTATATATATACTCCATTTAGCCATAGTTATTCTATAGGCTGACCAAACTAAGAACATAGAGAAATGCAATAAGATAATATGAAAGAAATGTAAGTCCCAAGTCAGTGACACATAAACCTAGATGCACTATAGGTTAATGGTGTAACACTAATGGATTTAGGTATTACAGATAGGAATTGATAATAATGTCCAAAATCAACCTAATAGGCTTGTTAATTTGGGTTGGGCATTGACATTGTGTCTGAATTTCTCTTGATGGGTTAAGGAAATAGGGTTTGGGCAAAGGTGAAAAATTAATCCCAAGTCCTCCTATTGTACCTAAGTGAAGGGTTGGGCAATGATGATAAATTAATTTCACAAAGTCCTCCTTCTATGTTTACATTAATTGGAAACCATCATTATTGATCTTTTGATGGGTTAAGGATCTCTTATATTGAAATGATATCTTGTGGCTAACCTTGTGTGTTCCATGTGATTGAAGTATTTGTTCTTCATATTGGCATAGTAGGAATGTGAAAACAATGAATTGAATATTATCTTGGTCCCCTAAGATAAAATAAATCAAAATAAATCCTTACCTTATACTTAAACATGACACTCCATACATTGTAATACATGCCTTAAACATTAAGTAACAATTGATTGGTACTAATTAATCTTAAAATTATGTGTTCTCAAAACATGAAAACCAAATAGTAAACAACAACACTTCAAATTATTCCTTGAAGCGTGACTCACCCTATGGTGGAATTCACTTATCTTTGGCCATGTATATTTTAGTGTGTTGCATTACACATTGTGATATGTTAGTAGAGATATGAGATCATTGGTTTAGAGAGATTGTTGAGTTGAGTTATCAAGATTCCTTAAGAATGTTGTAACATCTTTAAGACTAGACTTTAGAATTTTAGTGACTTCCAAGAGGAAGATTTCATAAGGGGAGGGGGATGTGAGGCCCCATTTATCATAGTGCTACTTTTATTGGACCTTTTTTGTTATTATATATATGTCCTATTGTGACGTGTTCCTTAAATTATTTGAGACATGAAACACTTGATGTTATTTTATTAAATGTTTGTTACATTACTACTGAGACAATGGGTTAGGTGCTTGATCTTTTTATTTTTTTATTACATGAATATGAATCAAATGCTAGTGATAGTTGATTTCACTTTGATTATTGAGATGAATACTACATTAGTGTATTAGATGAGCTAATAATGATTTTTCATGTGAATTGAGATTACGAATATATTGATGTTAGTATGTTGAGATGATATTATTCTTGTAATGATTTTATATATACAATGCATGTTTGTACATATTATTTGAGATTGTTCCATGTTCAATTACTTTAACTATTTTAGGATAGAGAAATTTTATTTGTGCAAGGATGTGCAAGATTGCAAGTGGCCAAGCAAAGGATATTAAACTATGTTGGTTATGGATTTTACCATTTAATGGATGTTTGTGTCAATATTTAACACCTAATTTTATCTTTTCATAATTATGTTATAGCCACTTACTTAAAGTTTGGAAATTCTAGACTAAATACCACTATATATGCCCACTCTAACTATAATTTAGATATTTACTAAACTATATATAAAGTCATAAGTTTGAAAAGGGATCCAAAACGATGTCACCACTTGAAAAATTTGAATGTATTTGAAAATTCAACGTTGAAGGCTCACACAAAGTGATTTTGTGATATTTTGTGCTGGAATTAGAGCCATTTGACCAAAAGGGTTGTATGGGAGTCTTTCTAGGAGCACAAAAATAATTTTAGGACAACCCATATGATAATTAATGGAATTAAAATAGGATAAGTATTTATTGAGTATGGATGAGACATATTTACCCTCATGTAATGTAAGAAGAAGCATGGGTATTGAAAAAAGAAAAAAAAAGATAGAATATTTTTTGAAAGATAAAGGCATGGAAAGGACAAGTGTTGCATTCTCATTGGCCAAGGATTGATGGATTTATTTATAGTTAAGTGGAAAACCACTCTTGTGCACTATTTTTGTCCATTTTGAAAATGGATTTGGAGCTTAAACATGGAGGAACTAGAAGGAGACCTTAGGAGATAGAGGTTAGTTGGGAGCTATATCTTAGAGGAATGGCATGTGATAAAAAAAATGGATAAGTTAAGGTAGAAGGAATTTTGACACCTTTTTATATATGTTTTTTTGTTAAAACATTCCCTTGTTACATCCTTGAAATACTGATTTTTTAAAATGGATTGACAAGGCCTTTTGGCTTGTAATCCTTCTCTTGTGTAATATCCCCACTGAGATTTAACTAGAAACACAATTTAAAATAAAATAAAATAAACACATATACAAAAGTAAACTACATCCCAAGAGTTTATCAGAGATAATAATGACGTCAACTCATATTACAACATAGATACAGATTTCCAATATCATGAGAGAAAGACAACTCAAAATAGAAAGTAAGTATACCACTTTAAACTTAACTCATCTAAATACACAAAATCCACTATCAATGTGCATTAATGTATAATTACAAATCTTCAACAACAATTACAATATATTAGAATGGACAAATAAGATACTTGGCTACCCCAAAGTGCAGTTCTCAAGCTTCAAGTATCTGTAGCAATCTCAAGTGTCATCTCGATAAGTAGTACTATTGTGGGGAGGAAGAGCATCATCTAATCATTTTACCACACCAACCACAAACCAATGATCCCCTACACTATCCCATCAAGGAATGGCCCTCACTTTACAGATGGATAAATAGTGATGATACAAGAATTTAGAGAGACTAGCAAGTCCCTATGTGTTGTATGATTTTTAACTAACTAAACATGCAGTGTATCATAGAAAACTTGATCTATTTCAAGATATTACACATACATGTAAATCATACTCATAAAATTATAATGATTCACTAAACATAATTTGGTCCAAATTTTTACAAATAATAAATAATAATGATCCAGATCAATTAATTTCATACATATCACTTGATTGGACTGCCTTCATCTAACACTGTAATGCCAATAAGCTAGTGAATTCCATCTCATTCCTTTGTATTAGTAATACAGATTAGTCAAATATAATTCAACCATAAGATTCATCAACTTACATCCTACTAGAAATGCATCACATGACATACTACGCATAGGAGTAATAACAACATACATTTAGTCCATCAAACATATTCATGAATCTTTCATTATATTCTATCCCATACTAGAAATAATGATTACAAATATACCACCTAGATAAACATACAATTTAACCATACAATTCAACAATATAAGTGGTTTTCAATTATCTACACCATATGGCAACCCATATTACTACAATTCGGTGTTCTAAGACTTAACTACTAGTTTTCCACAATCAAACTTATGAAGTGGTCTTGAATGCAAAGAAACATAAGCATTATAAAATTAACTGTATATGACAAGCAAGCCTTTGTTCACATGAAAAATAATAACATACCAAGACAAAATTAACTAAGCTCTCAAGGTTGCCTGCACATATACACAAGTTTTACCAATTATAATAACTCACACTATCCACAGTAACAACCAACATGCATATAGTAAAATATTCAAATATAGACATGATTTTAGGCATAATAACTACAGTAAGTACCAACCGGATACCATATACTTTTTAACTGTAGTACCCTATGATATCCCATGCTATCATATGTTCCCAACTACACAACAACACATAAACCCAACTTATGATTTTCAAGACTCAACTAACTCATGTAGATAATAACAAGCAAACAATAAATAATTAAACCACATAGGTATATTGCATACTAGCAACCTGCACCACGATGCACCACTATACATTAAGTATAACAAAACACTTATAATAACACACTTATAATATGTAATGCACATAAGTATTCCCTACTAAATACACATGAATAAAAATCATTTATATTATTAATAGTGAGTTAGAAATACCCATTATCTAAATGACTCCTTTGCTTATAGGAGTATGTTCCAAAGATTATAGTTTCTGATTCTTAGATAATTTTATGACTTCAATCATCTAAGAGCTATATGTAAAAGCTGCACATACAAGCACTTGCACATTCTAATGTATACCACATGTAGGTATTCTAATGCTATGTCACTTATAAACCATGATTTAATGTTTTAATTGTAACTACCAGGCATTATGAAGTAACACAAAGTTCACACTCAATTCATTAATAATCCAAAACTTTGTTTTTTACTGAAAACACAAGATGTCTAATTTTAGCAATTGATTTAATTTTAAATGTTTACAAGAAATTATTTGTTAAACTATATTATTTAAATACCTCACTTTTTGGTTAACATTTCTCTCAAGAATGTTAACTAAGAGATATACCCTAGTTCTCCTAATTATGCTAATAGTCACAAACATGTAACTCAATATCAAATTCTGTATGATGGTTTTCTATGTTTTAAGAATTCTAAAAGTTCCACAATTTTAAATCCACAATATGAGGTAGCTATGTTTTACCCTTTAACTCCATTAACACATAGTTTGGTTATCAAGAATCTAGTTTTATATTACTAAAGTTACCATTTCAAAATTTATGTCCACCAACATTATAACTTTATTATTGTAGTTATAGCATAAATCTATCACAAGATTTATAATGTTTTAAAACTAAATCATGATTTAATTCATTACATACATCAAGTTTATGAAACCCCTAAGTTCCACTACAGGGGTGATTAATTGAAATCTTCTCTAATTATTTCAAAACCTCCTAGTTAAATAATTTTATAACCATTTAAGAATATAGTTATATATATATATATATATATATATATATATTCTTAGTCTATGGTGAATATAAGATATATAAAATTCAAACTTAGATTGGGTATAATAATTATAGAGCTTTAAGCCTTTTTCCTTCTTCCATGCCATTTAGCTCCACTATCTTTAAGATGAATATAAGAGGAGGTTTTTATATATGTAAACATAATAATAATCACTAGAAATATTAACATTGTAACTAAGTTTAGGAAAGTTTGGCCAATTAGTTTCATTTATTTGTTTTGTCCTCATACAAATCCGCCATTTTGTTTAAACTAAAAGTGATGGAAATTTAATTCCTTTCAGGTAAATAAGTATATATTTATTAATATAAATAATTTTACCCCACAAAAAAGGCTCAGTAGAAAAGGGGTGATACCCCAAAATATAATTATTATTTCCAATTCATTTTAATTAAGCCCATTTTTTTTAGATTTATTAATTGTAAATGTCTTAGACTAATAAAATTTGCCACTTGGAAAAGTCAAAATAATGTATTATAAGATTTTATTTTAAAATATATAAACATTCTTGAGAAATGGGCGATGTCTGATTGTAATTTTTGTTTAGAAATAGCAAAACCCCTTGCCCAATATAACTTAGCTCTACGCCCCTGTTGGTTTTAAAAATATTCTCATATTCTCCATTCAAGATGATGCTCAAGTGTTGGTATACGGTTTGGCTAGAGTTAGCTATTTAGAGCAAAAGGTTTTTTTTATATGTATGTGCCCCAAGTGTTTATTATATAATAAAACAAATATTAGTTATATATAAGGATGTCTAAGAGAGAGATCATAACAAACCAATTCAGATGTAAATTTTTATATGCTGGAATAATAAGTTTGATGCCATGTCAAATTTTTAATAGTATTCTAGTTGGTGCCTCAAGAAGTAGAAAATTTGATGAAGATAAAATTTTTATGAAAGGACTAGATTTAAGTTGAGAATTTTGATGCCTTGCTTTGGTAGATCCGGTAAAGCTCAAAAAAATTCTCTTATAAGGTAGCACCTAAAAAGTCATAAAGATGAAGTTGTAGCTCAAATAAATATTTTTCTAAGTTCTGAGATGTCAAACTAACTCCAATTAGAAGTGGTGCTAGAATAAAGTCTGCTTGAAAAGCTCTTAACCAAATTATAGAACACGTGCATGCGTGCACGCATGCACGCGGGCACACACACACACACACACACACACACACACACACACACACACACACACACACACACACACACACACACACACACACACATTCTTTTGGGTTTATGGTATGGCATCCCACTTTGGTAGACTATTGATGGACTTAAATTAGTTATATTCTTAAAATAGTCAATGCCTTTCTATTATTAATATAGATAAAAATCAGATCATGAAGATTTTGTAAAATTAGTTCAAGACAATAAAGCTACTTTCCCTCATACATGTCGACACAATTGTCTTAATTGGATCTAATATTTTGTTACTGATTATGAGTAAAAAATATTTCCACCAAATAATTATATAGATTTTTCTAAAGGGTTTTAGGCATTACTAAAATATTCAACCATACTTTTGACCCAGTTGCGTTTTACCAAAGAATTATATGTTATTATCCATTATCTAATAGAATTATCCACTCACAATAATAAATAATGAAATTTAAGTACACCACCTACCATAAAGATTAGTTTGTTGATTCCCTATGCCTCTTCTTTCCATGATTCATCTTTGCTTCTTTCCTTTACAATGCTTAATCTATGTTAATCCCCTTTCATTCCATGTCTTAAATATAACAATAGATACTAAATTGTTCTACCAGATTTTTAAAAAAAAGTCTTTTTGTGTTTATTAATTTAGGATATTTTAATTTTTTTCTTCTTTTTTCCTCTTTTTCTCTTTAAAAAAAAAAAACAATTCCCTTTTATATTTTAATAGAAAATTCTAATTTCATATTTATCCCATTTAACATTTAATCATGTTTTCGCAAATTAATGGTAAAATAATAAATAATAACCTAAATTTAAATTTTACCTTAATTAAATTTATCTCAGGAATAATAATGACATACTAGGCTAATCACATAAGGGATTTTTATTCCTATAGTTTAGCTACTCAAGCAAACATAAAAATCAGCAATTTAAATAAACAATCATTTTTAAATGCATTTCTACCATGACCAATTATCATAGTGTGTATAGGGTTTCATTAACACTTTGTTAACCAATGACATCTTCATCTACATCTTCTTTGATGATTCTCTCCCTCTGGTATGCTTGAAGGAAGAATTTTCCTACATCCACCTCATAACACAAAAATAATTAGATCTTTTCACATGATAATCATAAGCAATAATATATTATTAAAACAATTCATTAATGTGCTTAAAATGTATATATATATATATATAATCCAATTCATAATAAGCAATTATATAACTAAGCAATATTTTATTATCGTGAAATAGCATAAATCTCAAGCTTAGTCAAAAATATAACCAAATCTGAATTTTTTAACTATAGATATCCATAGATAATCTAGCAAGTTTATATGGCAAAGAATCATGATGTAACATCCTTCCCCCTTAAAGCTAGTCATTGTCCCCGATGACTCTAATTCCAAGATAATTTCTCAATAAAAAACACTTCTTAGCAAAAAATAACATGATATACAGTGTCAACTAAATAAATGAATGAAAAATTATCTATAGAACTCACTGAAGTTCCTTTAAGTTGCACTATTTCTAGAGTATTAGTCCCACAAGAACCTATTCAATAACATATCTTAATTAAGCAAACATGATTTTTGAGTAATATTTACTTTGGTTGATTCTATCATGACCACCCCAGGGCTAGAATGTAGAGACAAGCCTATATGTCATAGGACTGACCAATTTTGTTACCTTGAAGGGTCCCACAAATTTTAATGATATTTTCACCGATTTTTTAAGAGCACACAAAAATCATCATGAAAGCCAAAGTAAATAACTAGGGAGAGTTTCAAAAAATCTTATATCCCTCAACATATCTCTCTATCCTAGAGAGTGTTTTTTTCATTTTGGAGAAAAATAATTAGGGAACCTGGTAAAAAAAATAATGTGTATAGTTAATAATATCACTACTCTGCATAGCTTTAGATAATTATAACATGCCAATACTATCATTTACTCAATCAAAGATCCTAACAAGTACGATGATGAATAGGAATGGTAAATATAAAGTATATAAAAATCATGGAATACTCATTTATATGGAATCTCTATCCATTGTATGGACATAAGATTGAATTTGATAAGTTATGCCTATCAAATCCAAAATTTGACACGTCTATCTATCAATCTAACTTAGTACCAATAATTTGAGTTAATGTGAGGATAAGTAAGATACCATCCTATTGCTTAGAACTCATGTTCCCAATTCACCACTCTTCTTTTAGATCTCTATGACCTAATGATCTTAAAATATGTATAATGTTTCAAAGATTCATAATTTTATGCTATCAAATCATTGAAAGCAAAGCTATATGCTAAATGATTCTAGATGTTTTCTCATACATGTAAAATAAATCATATAATCAATCCATAATTGATTTAAGTAACTACTAGTTAAATATACTAGTATCATTTTTCACAGCTTGACTCACATAGTCCAAGAATCACATTGTTCTTTTAGCCTTAAAGGGGAATAAACAAAAGAATATCTCCTTACTTTATTAACTAGCACACATCAAGTTAAAAGTTTAGTCCAACCCCTAGATTGACAAGATATTATGCTCATCTTAAACCTTACTCACTTTCAGTGATAGGTATAATATAACTCTTTTCAAAACAAAATGTTTCAACCAAAGAAAAAGCAAATGTCAATCTAATCATGAGTGTATAACATTATAATATTTATAATTCAACTGATAATTCTTAGTATAAAATTTAATATATAAAAATTAAGGTTTTCCACCTTACGTAATCCAAAAATCATAAATTAGATAAGGTAGAAAGCTATCATTTCAAAGACTCCTTACCCTCCCAAGATAAAAAGAAAATATCAAAACTTGATGTTGCTCAAACACTACCTACTTACCAAATCTTGTAAGTATGGTATCTCAATCTACTTCCATAACTGGGAGAGATATATATGCTAATATAAAGATGTGTCTATCCATCTAATCTTAAAACTTATCTCTCACTGAGTGTAGAAAACATTCTCCCATAAATTCTAAGGGAGTATAGTCAAACAACACAATTCCCATTTAAGAGAATACTAAATCAATCATTGTGCCTATATGACCCTTTTCAGCAATATCATAATAATACCAAAGAGAATAAGATTCACCTCTAATCTAACTAGAAGAGATGACACTTCTTCAAAATTCACATATCTTAAGGATGCAATTTCCATAAAAAAACTCCTAACACAAAAGAATTATCAAGTTATATAGCAACAGTCTACTAAGAATATTTCCACTATCCTAGGTGGTACTAAAATAAAATGGTTTTATGATATTTTCCACTCCTAGGATAATTAATATAGTCATAAACTAAAGCACATAATTTTAAGACAAGCACCCTGAGATTATTAAACACTCATAAAACTTAATGACAAAGATGTCTTGAAAATCAAGGACACCATCGTACTCGAGGTATTTGATCTAAGTGATCAAACTATGATAGAAAGCTTTTATTCATAACTCATGAACTATGTTATATATTCATCTATCCAATTATTGGATACAACCATCACCAATGGGACACTCGATAACCAATATCCTAAATAACTCAAATGGATATGAGTGCTCATAAGGTTCACATACAAAAAATGTCCCATACTTACAAAAGTCACCAGGCTACACAGGTGGCTCTACTAAGTCTTAAAAAATCCAATCATAGAGAAACATAGTTCTACACTGAGATACCACAAGTCCAAATACAAGTGCAAAACTTCATGTAGCTAGGTTCACACAAAAATGTTAATGGACTTATTAGGTCCTAGTGTTTGAGCCACAGCTCTGATACCACATGTAACATCCCCATTGGGATCTAACTAGAAACATTATTTTTTTTATAAAATAAACACATATGTAAAATTAAACTACATCTTGAGAGTCTAGCATAGATGATAATGACATCAACTCATATCACAACATAAATACAAATCTCCAATATCATGAGAGAAAGACAACTCAAAATAGAAAGTAATTATAACAATTTAAACTTAACTCATCTAAATACACAAAATCCATTGTCAATGTGTATCAATGTATAATTACAAATCTTAAATAATAATTACAATATAGTAAAATGTATAAATAAGATACTTGGCTACCCCATAGTGTAGTTCTCGAACTTCAAGTATTTGTGGTAATCTCAAGTGTCATCTTGATAAGTAGTACTACTATGGGGAGAGAGAGCATCATCCAAGTGCTTTAACACACCAACCATGGACCAAATATCCCCCACACTATTTCATCAAGGAATGACCCTTCTTTCATAGATGGGTAGATAGTGATGGTGTAGGAATCTAAAGAGACTAGCAAGTACCTATGTGCTGTATGATTTTTAACTAACTAAACATGCAGTGTATCATACAAACCTTGATCTATTACAAGATATCGTACATGCATGTAAATCATACTCATGAAATGATAATACTTCACTAAACATACTTTGGCCCAAAATTTTATAAGTAATAAATAATAATGATTTAGATCAATCAATTTCATACACACCACTTGATTGAATTGCCTTCATCTAGCATTGTAATGCCAGTAAGCTAGTGAATTCCATCTCACTCACTTTGTATAAATAATGCAAATTGATCAAATACAATTCAACCACAAGATTCATCAACTTACATCCTACTAAAAATGTATCACATAACATACTATGGATGCAAATAATAACAACATACATTTAGTCTATCAAACATATGCATGAATCTTTCATTATATTCTATTCCATACTAGAAATAATGATTACAAATATACCACCTGAGTAGACATATAATTTAATTGTACAATTCAATAATATAAATAATTTTAAAATATGTACACCCTATGACAACCCATATTACCATAATCCAATGTTCTAAGACTTAACTACTAGTTTCCCATAATCAAACATATGAAGCAGTCTTGAATGCACAAAAACATAAGCGTTATACAAGTAACTATTTATGACAAGCAAGCCTTTATTCCCATGGAACATGATAACATACCAACACAATATTAGCTAAGCTCTCAAGTTTGCATGCATGCATACACAAGTTTTACCAACTATAACAACTCATGCTATCCACAATAACAACCAACATGTATATTAAAAAAATAGTTAGACATAGACATGAGTTTAGGGATAATAACTACAGTAAGTACCACCCAGATATCATATATTTTTTAACTATAGTACCCTATTATATTCCATACTATCATAGGTTCCCAACTACATAACAATACATAAACCCAAATTATAATTTTCAAGCCTCAACTGACTCATACAGATAATAACAAGCAAACAATTAACAATTATACCACCTGGGTATACTGCATACCAGCAACATGCACCAAGAGGCACCACTATATATTAAGTATAATAAAAAACTTATAATAACACACTTATAGTATGTAATGCACACAAGTATTCCATACTAAATATTCATGAATAACAATTATTTATATTATTAATAGTGAGTCAGATAAACTCTTTATCTGATTGATTTATTTGCTCCTAGGAGTCTATTCCAAGGATTATAGTTTCTGATTCTTAGGTAATTTTATGACTTACTCCAGTCATCTAAGAGTTACAAGTAAAATCTCCACATATAATCACTTGCACATACTAATGTGTACCACATGTAGGTATTCTAATGATATGCCACTTCTAAACCTTGGTTTAGTGTTTTAATCGTAACTACTAGACATCATGAAGCAAGACAAAGTTCACACTCAATTTATTAATAACCCAAAACTTTGTTTTATCCTAAAAACATAAGATGTCTATATTTAGAAATTTGTTTAATTTTGAATGTTTACAAGAATTTTTTTTTTAAATTATATTATTTAAATCCCTCACTTTTCAATTAACATTTCTCTTGAGAATGTTGACTAAGAGATCTACCCTAGTTCTCCTAATTATGCTAACAATCACAAACATGTAACTCAATGTCAAATTTTTTATGATAGTTTTCTATGTTTTAAGGAGTCTATAAGTTATGCAAGTTTAAATCCATAATATGAGGTAGATATGTTTTACCCATTTAACTCCATTAACACATAGGTTGGTTATCTATTCAATGCTTACAAGAATCCAGTTTTGTATTACGAAAGTCACTATTTCAAATTTTATACACACCAAAATTATAAATATATTATTTTAGTTATAGGAGAAATTTATCCCAAGATTTAGAAGGTTTTCAAAATTAAATCCTAATTCAATTCATTACACACATCAATTTTATGAAACCCCCCAAGTTCTGCTATAGGGGTGATTAATTAAAATGTTCTCTAATTATTTTGAAACCTCTTGATTAAATAATGTTATAACCATATAAGAATAAAATAATAATATTACCTGTATATTTTTATGTTCTTAGTCTATGATGAATATAAGGAAAATATAAAAAATTCCAAAGTTAGACTGCTCATAATAATTATAGAGCTTTAAGCCTTTTTCCTTTTTCCACGCCATTTAGCTCCACTATCATTAAGATGAATATAAGAGGAGGTTTTTATATATGTAAACATAATACTCATGGCTAGAAAATTTAACATTGTAACTAAGTTTAGGAAAGTTTGGCCAATTAGTTTCATTTATTTATTTAGTTCTCATACCAATCTGTCATTTTGTTTAAACTAAAAGTGATGGCAATTTAATTCCTCTCAGGTAAATAAGTATATATTTATTAATATAAAGAATTTTACCCCACAAAAAAGGCTCATCAAAAAATGGGTGATGCCCCAAAATAGAGTTGTTAATTCTAATTCATTTTAATTAAGCCCATCTTGTTTAAATTTATTAATTGTAAATGTCTTAGACTAATCATATTTGCCACCTAGAAAAGTCCAAACAAGGTATAATAAGATTTTATTCTAAATATATAAACATTCTTGAGAAAAGGGTGATGCCTAATTGTAATTTTTATTTAGAAACAAAAAAACCCCTTGCCCAGTCTAACTTGGCTCTATGCCCTTATTCACTGTGAAAATATTCTCATATTCTCCATTCAAGATGATGCCTAAGTGTTGGTATATGGTTTGGCTAGAGTTATCTATTTAGATCAAAAGTGTTTCTATATTTTTGTGCCCCAAGTGTTTATTATAGAATAAAACAAATATCAGTTTAATATAAGGATGCCTAAGAGAGAGATCATAACAAACCAATTTAGATGCAAATTTTTATATGCTGGAATAATAAGTTTGATGCCCTATCAAAATTTCAATAGTATTCTAGTTGGTACCTCAGGAAGTAGAAAATTCAATAAACCTATAAAGTTTACGAAAGGACTAGATTTCAGTTGAGAAGTTTGATGCTTTGCTTTGGTAAATCTGGTAAAGATAGAATAAATTTTTCTATAGGGTATCACCTAACAAGTCATAAGGATGAGGTTGTAGCTCAAATAAATATTTTGCTAAATTCTGAGATGCTGAACTAACTCCAATTAGAAGTGGCACTAGAATAATGTCTAATGGAAAATCTCTTAACTATAATTATAACACACACACACACACACACACACATTTTTTCTTTTGGGTTTATGGTATGGCATCCCACTTTGACAAACTATTGCTAGACTTAAATTAGCTATATTCTTAAAATGGGCCATGCCTTTCTATTATTAATATAGATAAAAATCAGATCATGAAGGTTTTGTAAAATTAGATCAAGACAATAAATCTACTTTTCCTTGTATATGTCAACACAATTATCTTCATTGGATCTAATATTTTTTTACTGATTATAAGTCAAAAATATTTCTACCAAATAATTGTATAGAGTTTTCTAAAGGGTTTAGGTGTTACTAAAATATTCAACAATAATTTTGACCCAATCTCATTTTACCAAAGAATTATATGTTATTATCCATTATCTAATAATATTATCCACTCACATCAACAAACAATAAAATTTAAGTACACCACCTACCATAAATATTCGTCTATTGATTCCCTATGCCTCTTCTTTCCATGATTCATCCTTCCTTCTTTCCTTTCTAATACTTAAGCTATGATAATCCCCTTTCATTCCATTTATTAAATAGAACAATAAATACTAAATTATTCTACCATATTTTTGCTTTGTTTTTGTTTTATCTTTTTGGGTTTATTAATTTTAGGATCTTTTAATTATTTTCTTATTTTTTTCTTTTTTCTAAAAAAACAATTCTCTTTTATATTTTAATAAAAAAATTAATTTCATATTTATCCCATTTAGCATTTAATCATGTTTGGGCAAATTAATGGTAAAATAATAAATAATAACCCAAATTTAAATTTTACCTTAATTAAATTTGTCTCAAGAATAATAATGACACACTAGACTAACCACATAAGGGATTTTTATTCCTATAATTTACCTACTCAAGCAAACATAGAAATTAACAATTTAAACAAACAATCATTTTTAAATGCATTTCTACCATGACTAATATTGTGGTGTATGCAATGTTTCACTAGTGCTCTGTCAACTAGCGACGTCTCCATCTACATCATCCTCTCTGATGATGCTCTCTCTGGTACGCTTGAGGGAAGAATTCTCCTAAATTTACCTCACAACACATAGATAATTAGATCTTTTTACATGATAATCATAAGCAATAATATATAACTAAAATAATTCATTAATGTGCTTAAAATGTAAATCTATACATAATCTAATTCATAATAAGTAATTATCTAACTAAGTAATATTTTATTATCCCAAAATAGCATAAATCTCAAGCTTAGTCAAAAATATAACCAAATCTAAATTTTTTAACTGCAGATACCCACATATAATCTAGTGAGTTTGTCTAACGAGGAATCAAGATGTAACATCTTGCTTTGTGTATGGTTTATGCATAAGGCCATGTATATTATTGACCCTATAAGGGGTTTTTGGGAAGGTTTTTATCCCATTCTAGAATATTATTTTTAATGTCAATTTTGAGTTTTAAAAATATGAATTTATGCTATCTACAGGGGCTTGAGTTGTTATGGTAGGATGGGCAACAATGAGTATTTTTCCCTGAGATATTCATTTCATTCCTTAGAAGTTGTTTGTGAAAAATTATCCAAGAGGGTTATATGCATTATTTGATATTTATTTGAGTATGTTCCATTAGGATTGATTTTCCCTTGTATATAAGTATGTGTTTGGACAAATGTAGGAGGTATTTCCTAGTTCATAGGATGAGGAGAAAAGCTAGAGGTAATGCCTAGTATACCATTCCTTTAAAAACAAACCAAATAATTATTTTGTAAATTATAAAACTTGAATGGCAATTTATATGATTAGATTTGGGATGACTTTTCTTGGGGGTGTCTAGTGTAAATGCTTGATTATGGCAATAATATGGGAGGTGAGACATTCTTTACCTTGGCCTTACGGTTATACTTGGGAGTTTGCTTGAATTCTACTTTTATTTCATGGATTTACAAATGTAAATGATAATAAAAAATATTTTTGGATGGTTTTAATCAATTTTTATATAATACTCTATTATGATTAATGTGAAATATAAGGAAGGAAAAATTGATGCAATGATTATGAGCTTTCATGCATTAGTTTTTGTCAAAGTGATAGTTGAAATAAGAAAAAACAAATGTAATAAAATATCATGTTTATGCTTTGAATCAATTTTTAAAATTGGTGTAAAGAATATCAATTTTTATTTTTCACATTTTATTAGAAACAATGTCAATAGCTTGTTTCAAATTTTCATTTGAACGAATTTTGTTAAGCCCTAAAAGTGCTAAGTTTATTTAAATAATTTTTATATAATTTTAAAAGTTCCAAGTTTTAAAATATTAATTTTAATGAAAAATAGGATTAATCAGAGTGCTACTTCAATTTATGATTTAATTTTAGGATATACGGTTCATTTGATATGAATTTTTTTTTAAATTTAAACTACTAAAATTGTTTAGTTTCATTTGTAATTTACTTACACTTTGTGCAATTTTTATACATGTTAATCAATAAAAAAAGTTCCTAAAATAATTTTAGATGTGAATTTATAAATATTAGAACCTTTTTCCTTTCATTTCATGTATGGGTTAGTATTTGTCATCTATGAAACTTTAAAATATGGGTATTTGTGGGGTACTTTCTAGTTTGACAAGCCCTTTGGAAGGACACATGACCCTTTGTGTAGGGAAACAAATAAAGTAGGCCAATGGTCACCCATATGACCATGTGGTGAGTTTTATGGGCCACTAGTGTGTATAATCTAAGGTAGTGACCATTATTGTTAGAGGAATCAACAGTGCCATGTGAGAGCCATTATATTAATATTGGTAGTTGGGAAACTACATGGATTTCAAACCACATCATTACCTCTGCCCACCACTTAATATTATTAAATGTGGTGATCAAAATTTGTTTACCACCAATCACCTTAACTGCCAAAGATTATTAAATATAACAAATTCATTTTTTAAATTTTTTTCTTGAGAGCTTTATTAATTCCTAATTTTTTGGGACTATTAATCATTTTAAAAATATAAACAATTACTTAGTGTAATAACCTAAAAGTGGTATTTGAGTGCTAGGAGTGATACTTGAGATAACCTGTTCCTATCTTAGCCCTAGACTTATCCTAGAGCCTATTATCATAATTTTCTAACTTTTATGCACACCACAAGCATCCCCAATTAGCTAAAACATGGTCTCAAACCCTCATTCCCAGATCTTGGCCATTCATGCCCAACATCCTACTAGCTAGACATTAACACCACATTAAGGACACTAGAGCCACTTGGCGCTAGTGTCCCCAAAATGGCACTAATTTCCCTTGCCCTGACTTTTCTAAACACATATATTTTTAAAATTAAAACCTCCTAAGGTCAACCTAAGCATATTTTATTGTCCACACAAGCTTTAAAACACTATAAATACATGAATTTTATACCTCTATCCACTAGATGGAAATTAGATGTAAAATACCTATTTAAACATGAAATACGTTGAGCAAAATAAAGGTTATTAATCTTTATTCTACCCTACTTTTGCATACTACCATCAACAACTGCCTTAAGCTTAGATTTTATAGATTTACAATCTCAATCAAAATCAAGGCATTCAAGACCATGATCATTCTAGCATCAATTGCACTTGCACCAACACTTAGGTGGGGAGAATTACATCAGGGTTGATCCCTCTTCAAAGTATTGGTATTTAGGAAACTCTCTTCATAGTAGGGTGTTGAGGATGTCCAACCTATCCTACTAACGAACACACTTTTTAACTCATGCCTTACTTTCAAGGAGGATTAGGGTTTTCATTATAAATCATCTATTATAGGCATAATACATAGTTTTAGACTTCATGCGCACAAGAATAAAACCCATAAACACAAGTGTAGGTGCACCCTAAATTTAGGATCAATCTTGCACATATAACACTAATGCCATTTTCAAGACACTAGAGCCACATGGTGCTACTATACAAGTGTGGCACAACTATCCAAGAGAGGATCTAACATAGGGATTTGGTTGATGACACTCATAATTATTTGTATGTTAGTTTTTAGCATTCAGATCTTCCATATCAGGTGTTTTCTAGATAACTCTCTATTTACACATATTTATTACTATTTTTAGAAATTCAAAGCAAGTCAAAATTTGTAACAAATCAATGGTTATTTATTGAATCTTATTTCATTGATTTAGACTACTCAACCTTTTAATTGAACATAGGATTTACATAATAAAACTTTGAAAGGTTAAAACATTTGGTGAAACTAATTTACTTCAAACATTACATAAACCCTAACCCTAGATAACCCTAGGGTTTATATTTCCAAAAATTATATTTTAGATACATATATCTTCTAATTTATATTTTATATAATCATGATCATAATGATAGAAGAAATCAGTCACTTTTTTTTGCAAATTTTAATACTTTCTTTTGCATGTTTGTTCCCTTTAATTCGTAATGAACTCAAAAAAGACATAAACACATGCATAAATGATGCTTTAGATCAATTATAATATATGTCATATTTCATTTCATGTTATCTTTATCCTAATTGGAATTCCATTAAAAATCAAACCCTTACACACATAGAGGATTTAACATATAATCTAACAACTATATTTCCAATTTTAATGTCATATCTTATGCACATGACATAATCTCCTTCTCCTTCTCATCACCATGAGGGTGATAAATATTTTACCTCTAACCAAATCCATGTTATCACTTCTCTATAAGATTAAGCAACCTATATCAATGTCACTAATCCACATACTACACCTATTCACACCTCTTCCCTATAGGGTATGTGCCTACATGTTCAATCAAAAGCAATTAGGGTTTGCACTTGTGAGACTCTATGTGTTCAAATTATCAGTAAATACAAGATAATTTTAGGTTTATAGAATTAAAATCAAATATTACATGAAAATATTACAACATTATAAAATCAATTTAAAAGACAAAGGCCTTGAGGGCACAATAGTGTAAATCATGTATATGCATCTTCACCTAGTCAATTGGTGGCAAACAATGTTACATATCTAAATCATAAATCACAAAAAAGTATATCTATAAATAGTGATTCAAAAAACATTCAAATATAAAATAATATTTCAAGTGAGATACTAATGGAAATGATTAAAGATAAGTTGATCAACCTACCTCCTCTACACCCAATGAGGAGATCCAAATATTTTTTTGCATATCATAGAATGCATGGGCACCACAAAAATTCATTTTTAGCATTGAAAAGTAAAATACAATAGATAATGGATACTAATGACACAAACAATGATGCATCATCCAAAAAACATACAATGGCACATCTATAAATTCAAAAAGGGTCAAATTTAGAAACAATATAAAAATGGTTATCAAAACATAACTTAAAACAACAAAAGGTTCAAAAATCAGAATCAAAGCAATAAATATTACAATAAACACATGTAAAACAAACAACTATACCTCTCCAAAATGAGGCTCAATATTCAAAATGGTATAATTTTGGTCTCAAATATCTACAATAGTTTGATTATCACGGTCAAGGTTTGGACAAGTAGGCCCAAGGAATCACACTCCTATTATAGCAATTGATAATGTTTGCAACAAGGTTTGGAATTTATTAAACATCCTAAGGAAAATCATTCATAGATACAATTTATCAAAGTAAAACATCCAAATACATAAGATATGTTATATAAAATTTAATAACTTAAGTTGCAAAGTCAAAATCATGCTAAGTCAATAAACATTTTAAAAAAGGCTTTCTAGAGAAAGAACCTTCACAACACCATATATCTACAATAAGCACAGTTTCAAAGGGAAAAATCATAATCAATCTTCCAAAGCACAATTCAAAAAGGTTAAATCTAGAGTATGAGACAATTTCCTCTAACATTCCTAATTATTATGATTATAATGTTGAATAATATTATGATTTAGATGGTGACCAATACTCAGATTCCTACTGCAACAACATACATCTATAACATAGCATTCACACTACACAAGAGTTTATTGTTCTTATCTTTGACACAAGCCACAGTGATAGTGAGTCTCCCATGAGACTCATCAGTTAGTATGGTTTCTCTCTTCTTGTACATACTTTCCTTCTCTTTTGCTCCTTCTACATAGTTCATTTTCATGTTTCTTGTACATAACTTATTTCTAGAAAATACAAAAACAATATAACATGTCAAAACACAAAAAATTTAAAATATCACTTAAAAATACAAAATTTATCCAAACATTCTATATATTCCAATTTTAGCATTATATCTTGATATTGATCATTTCTACCCATACTCAAATTTTTTTACCAACTATCACTAGTTTAGACTTAGCATATGTACATCCCATTTCTTGTGTAGATTTATACTACATTCATGTATTCTTTCATTTCTATCTTTCCTATTTTAGACTTGAATGTATTTTTTATGCTTCTTCTATTTAAGGGCATTTGAATATGCCATTGTTATTTGGATCTACACCAATTATATCCATGTATACCTTGGACATGTGACCATGTCCCTTGCATGTGCTTTCTTGATTATGTGTGTAGACATTTAAACATGTAATTATGTGTGGCTCTAAGACAACTCACTTGTTGCTTATGTATGTGGAAATTTGAACATGTCCTTATATGTCTTTTTTTCTCAGATTTAGTGATATGTGCCCATGTCCCTTGTATTGTGTCCCCTTGGCCTATTTTTCATGCCTCATGTGTTTTGTATGTATGATTTATTGTATGAATCATGTCTATGACCCTTTTCTTTTCTTGTTACACACACCATTTATTGATGCCCTGAGGGACCTCATGCATCTACCCTTCCTACTTGGGTTCCATGATGGATAATGCCCAAGTTTCAAGTCATTTTAGATCATCTAGAATAATACACTAGGTAAAATACATATTTGCACATATACAACTACATGTTTGATAGTTTTGCTCAAATTTTTATCAAATTCACACTAGCTCAACTCATATTCATATCTAGTTACTAATATCAAGGGAATCATGCATGACATGATCATTCCCATATTTAGTTCAGATACTTAGATACATTTATTATAACTTAGTCTAGAATTAATATACTTAGATATCAAATTGGGGGCATGTGTGTGACACATTATTTCCATATGCTTAGTTACACACAAGTTGATCAAATGGAATGGAAAAATCCCTATCATTTTGTATGATGTATACACTTGAAATAATATTCTAGGTTGTCACCAATTTCATACCTTACTCCATATATAGTGGTTGTCATTCTTGAGTGGTCTAGATATGCCTAATATACTCATGTGGCTGTGGAGCTAACATACATCATTAGATGCACCCAATTAGATATTTCCATCCCTTTTAATAAATTAGTTTCATATGTATATACTACACATGGGTGGGAAATGATGGAGTCATAGCCTTCTTGAGTTCTTGAGCCACCCAAATGAGAGGGTTGGACACACTTTTAGTCCAATCCAAGATATTCACAGGTCATGATCCACCAAGCAAGAGTGGAAAACAATGGATTCAAAATTGGTTTGAGTTATTGAGCCACTCACACATGAGGATTGAGAAAGATATCATCTTAGTCCAAGCTATTCAATTATTTTATCACTTTATACACACACACAATTTTTCACCAAGTTTATGTATTGATTCACATACCCAAGAAGTTATATTCATTCCTTTCCTCTTTCCCATCTCTTTACTCAATTTTACTTAGTTACTTATTTATTTAACATAGTCTTTTGATTTTGATATCTTTTAATTAAAGACTAATTTATGCTTGTTACATTTACAAGTCATTCTTTAGGTCTTGCTTCACATACACAAACCCACCTTCACATACTCAGACTCAGCTTCATAGGATTCACTTCCTAGGTAAGTCCAAATACATTTCTTTTTCCGTTATATTATAAATTTCATTTTTTTGTATTTATAGCATAAATGGGGGTAAATTTAATCACTTAAAAGTGGTATTTGAGTGTTAAGAGTGCTACTTGAGACAACATATTCCTAGTTTATCTCTAGACCTATCATAGATCATATTATCACACTTTTCTAAAATTTGTATGGACCACATGTATCCCTAGTCATCTAAAACACATTCTCAGACCCTCATTTCTAGATCCTAGCCCTTCATGCCCAACAACCTGCTAGATGGACATTAGTGCCACATTAAGGACACTAGAGCCATGTGGCACCAGTGTCCCCAAAATGGCACTAATGTCCCTTGCCCTAACTTTCTCGAGTGGATATATTTTCAAAAGTAAAACCCTCCTAAGGTCAGCCTAAGCATCTTTTATTATCTGCATAAGCTACAAAACACTATAAATACTTAAATTTAAGACCTTTATCCACTAGATGGAAATTAAATGAAAAATACCTATACAAACATGAAACAAGTTGAGCAAAATCAAGGTTATTAATCCCTATTATACCCTACTTATGCATACTACCATATAAAACTACCCTAAGCTCAAATTTTCTAGATTTCCAATTGAAATCACAATCAAGGCATTCAAGACCACTATCATTCTAGCTTCACTTGCACTTAATCTTTCACTTGTACCAACACTTAGGTTAGGAAAACTACATTGGGTTCGATCCCTCTTTGGATTATTGGTATATAGGAAAATTTATTCACAATGGGGTGTTGAGGATGTCCAATCTATCCTACTAAAAAACACACTTTTGAGCTCATTCCTTATTTACAAGGAGGATTAGGATTTACATCATAAATAATCTATTATAAGCACAATACAGAGTTTCAAACTTCATGCATGTAGGAATAGAAACCCAAAAACATATGTGAAGGTACACCAATAATTTAGGAGTAATCCTACATAGAGGACGCTAACACCATTTTCAAGACACTAGAGCCACATGGTGATAATTTCCAAGTGTGGCACTATTATCCAAGAGAGCATCTGACACATGAATCTGATTGATGACTCTTAAACCTATTTGTATCTCATTTTTCAACATTTAGATATTTTTTATCAAGTGTTTTCTAGATAAGTCTCTACTTACACAAATTTATTACTATTTTTATAAAGTCAAAGAAAGTCAATTTTTTTAACAAATTAGTGGTTATTTATTACATATTATTTCACTGATTTAGATTAATCAACCTTTTAATCAAACATAGGATTTACATAGCAAACCCCTAAAAGGTTAAAACACTTAGACATGAACCATTATGCAAAAAATTATGAAAAATTGAAGAATGGAGGTGGGGTAACTCGAAATCCCTCCCCCCTCAATTTGTTTCCCTCTTCTACATGGAATAAATTTTAGGGCATGACACTTCATATTTCCAAGATATAACTCTTTTGTCCTTGAGAGGTCCCTTCTAACATGTTTGATGGTTGTATGATCTTGGAAATCTTGAGATGGGTCAAACCAAAATGGAACCATTCTAAATTTTTTCTTCCCCACCAAAATAACTAAAAATCAAATCATTAAACTAAAAATATAAATCATTTTATTGTTTAACCTTGCTGGTAGACATTAATTATTATGGTGGAGATTAAAGTTCCCAAATACCTTTTTAAAAACTATGAGAGCATGAGACCTCTTGAAATATTTCAAATAATATTAATACTTACAAAATTAACCCAAGTAATCCTATGTTAAAATGGAATTTATAAATGAATTAAAATGAAATCAAGATTAAAAGCTTGGAGATTCCATTAATGGTAGTTATCTAAGAATGAGGAAGGAGAAGTGGGATTACTATAAACAAGTCATCCTCTAAAACCTCCTTCCTCTTTTCCCAAATAGAAACTTGAAACATAAAGAGAGTTTTGAAACCTTTATTTCCCTAAAAAATTTATAGGGTTTCCTCATTATTAACCAAATATGATAGTTGAAATAGAAAGAAAATACCAAGTTGGGGTTTTTGGCATCTCTATTGCCACCACTCAATCTCAGATCATTCATTAATTGTGGTTGAACATACCATACTCCTACCTTTCTCACCTCCATTAAGACATTCACCTAAACAAATTAAATGAAAGTTGTCTGCAGTACCTAGTTTAAGAGTTTGGGTAAAGTCATGTTTGAAGGGGATAAAATGGGAAATCTGAATCAATAAAACACTTTTATAAATTAAATTTAAATTTTTTGAGCATGTGATGCCATAAGGGAAAATAAAATCACAAGTATCTACCATCACTCTCTGCATCATCCGTTAATGGCCTTTGAATATACCATTTTCCTACCTCCACTACCATAAATATTTTAATTAAACATTCATTAGAAAAAATTACATAAATGTTATCTACCAAATCAATATGGGAAAGATGAATACATACATCAGCTCATTTCATGACTCATTAACTTCCAAGCTGACAACCACATTATGATTTCATGGAAAGCATATTTCACATGTCATGTGACCCGCTCTCTCCCCACTGTGGGACCTAGTGCCTTAAAACTACTCACCACTCAAATAGACATGTTATAATCATAATGGCCATTAAAATAATTATCTTCTTTGATCTTCCACATCATGAAATATTTTAAAGAGTAATAAGTTTTTTACCCAAATACAATCATTTGAGATAAGCATTATTTCAATAACTTTGGAAGAGTTTTATTAGGGTTTTTTATGGTTAACTTATTTTTTCTTGAGATAAGTATTATTTTAATAATTTTGAAACAATGTTATTAGGGTTTTCTATGGTTAACTTATTTTTCTTGTGTGTTTTTTTGTCATATTTTCATATCACATTTAAAAAGACTTTCTATGTGTCCTATACATTTATTGCATTCAACACTCTGTCCTATGGGCTGCCCAACCCTATATATTGGCTTCTCCATTCTTAATTATAATTATTGTTACAATAGATGAGAGAAATGGTACCCAAGAGAGCTCAAAATTTTATGTCAAAGGTTTTAGATGAGGTACTCACTCTACCCTTCCTTCTCAACAAAAGGTATATCATGTTAGTGATGTTATTTACATACCATGTTTGTAGGACTTTCTATAGTTCTTATGCATTTATTGCACTCAACACTCTACCCTATGCGATAGATATCCCTATATAATGGCTTCCCCACTCTCAACTACAACTGTTATTACAATAGATGAGAGAAATGGTTCCTAAGAGAGATCAAAAGTTTATCTCAAAAAGGTAATCCCTTTGTTCTTCTTTCTCAACTAGAGGTATGTCTTGTTGGTGATGTTATTTGCATACCATATCTATAGTATTTTCTAGGGGTCCTATTTATTTATTATGCCTGATGCTCTATCTTATGGGATGGCCAACCCTTTATGTTGGCTTTCCCATTCTCAATTACAACTATTGTTATAGGAAATGATAAAAATGGTACCCAAAAGAGCTTGAAAGTTTGTCTCAAAGGTCTTCGACAAGGTACTCCCTTTGCCATTATTTATAAACTAGAGGTAGGTCTTATTGGTGATGAAATTTAAAATGCACACAAATAGCATGAATTTTTTCCCTTATTACTTATTTTATTGGTTGAGTCCCTTTGAAAGAGTTTCTTCAAAAAAAAATTTGACACCATTGGGAATCTACAAGCGTCCATGTGGTTGGAATTAGAAATATTACCATAGGGTTTTCCCTAGTTACTTTCAAAGAGTTATTTGAATTCCAAGCCCTCTTCACCCAATTAAGTTGTTAGTTTCTTTGAAACACACTATTGATTTTATCCAACTAGAACCATGATTTTAAGGTCACAAACTAGGATTCCCTTTGAGTCCCTATTTGGGTTAAACTTCCCAACTTATTGGTGCACCTATAGACCTTTATGGACCAAATTATCACGCCTATTATATGCATTGTTTAACAAAAGAAACCAAAATTGTTCTCCTCCTGTTAGGAACCTATTCTACCCCTTCTCTTTACTTTGTTAGTATATTAGTTGTTATTAATGCATATGCTTTGTAAGTCATCTTGTGAGCATTTTGTTTTATCCCACATTCATGGGAAGTAGTATTTTATTATATTAGATTTAGTATATAAGTAAGTGTTGAGGCTAATAAAGGCATACATGAATTGTATTGAATTGAGCTTGCTCAAAGGAGGTTGCCTCTCAAAGAGGCCAATAATTTTGTAATTTAGATATTTTAATTTAGTTTTGCTTATTTGAATTAATATATTACTAATTTTTATAGTTTATTTCATGTTTTTATAATTATTTTCTAACTGGTTTAAGAAGGATCCTCTCATTTGGTATCAAAGTGCTTTCCAGGGCCATTTTTTTCTAGAGAGTCTAAACTCTAATTTGTTGCATAATTCATTTAATTATTTTTATCAAAAATTCTTAACTCTATTTTACTACATAATTCATTTAAGTCTTTTTTTTGTATTATAATAATCTATTTAATATTAGGGTAAAACCTATCCACATAACTATGGGAAGTGCTTGGGTGAAATCCCTAAAACTCATTATGAGGAATACCACATGAACCCTAAAGTAGCTGGCCCATTAAGAGGAAATGTTATAGAAATGAGCAATAACCCCTTCCTCATTGAGTAGTTTCCATCCATGAGGAAAACTAAGAGCTATCACTTAGGGGTAAATCCATGGCCATAAATTTTCTAGAGATTGGTACTCACTTAGACAACATTGGTGGCCAGAGAGATATCTTTAAAACCTTAAGAAAACATTAAAACTTGGGGCCCATTTCTATCAATTTCAAAATGTTTTTGGTAGACTTTCAAAAATCAATTAATAGAGAATCAAAAGACTCTCAGATGACTTACACTCAAATAGTTGACAAAAACCAAAAACTAGGAAATCTTTGTCCTATCACTTGTAGAAAACTATCAACAGACTATTAGAAGACTCTCAAAGGAATTGTAGCTAAACATTTGATAGAAAACAAAATCTAGAAACCAAAAAAAAATCTTATTTTGGTCATGGTAGTAATATGAATAGGAAAAAAAACATGGAGGTTGAAATTTTTGCCCTTAAGACCCAAATCAAAGATCTTGATGAAAAAATTCTCAGCCTTAATCTTCAACATACCACCTTGAACAATAGATGACATCTAGAGTCCTCTTCACACACTGAGTTTTCTTCTTTAAAAATTTTTATGGGCCAAAGATTGAATTTCCTTGATTCAATGGTGTAGATTCAACTAGATGGATCTATCAAGAAGAATAGTATTTTAGTCTACATAATACTTTTGATACCAATAAGTTCCTATTTACATCCTTTCACTTGGAACATGAAGACATTCAATGGTATCATTGGTATATCAAGGCCCATGATGAGACTATATGGACTATTTTTTACACCCTCATTTTGCAACAGTTTATCTCAAGTGCTTTTGATGACTTAATTAGATCACTCACTAAAATTCCCCAAACAAGAACCATGGGAGAATATGAAACATAATTTGAAAAATTGGCCAATAATATAGAAGTATTATCCAATGAATTCTTTAAGATTTACTTTGTTAGTGGACTGAAGGATACAATTCGATCTAAGGTCAAAATATTCCAAACCAACATGATGATGGAAGCCTTAGGTTTGGATAAATTAGTAGAGGACAAGATCACAACTCAAGAATGATTCAAATCCAATTTTATTCCATTTAGAAATATAACTCCACAATGATCTCAAACAATTCTAGTTATTTTAGTGAATTTCTTGCTTATTATGGAAAAGAGGAAAGAGAAGAAACTAAGTATGGGTATGGTTGAAAAACCTAATTGATAGTGCATGTGTTGAGATCAAAAAATTATGAAGATCTCTTCTTTGGCTTGGAAGGATGGCTTATAGATAATAAAGCACTAAAGCAAACTTGTTTATTAGATAAATAATTAGGTGCATTGCCTAGTGATAGCTAGATCCTAGGAGTGAGAGCTTCCTTAGGGGCTATCAATCCACACATTTTAGATAATTAAGCTTATAAATAGAAAAGAAAGGTACTTGCATCAATGAATCCAAAGGTATTAAAACTAAATACAAGAATGTTTGCTAAGAAAATAGACTATAAATTATTTAATTAGTAATGAACTAATCAATACTAGTGCTAAGGTGTTGGGGTATACTTTAAAAAATTAGAAAGGGGTCTGTGAACAAGTAAGAACATAAAAATTAGGTTTGATTGGGTGTAGGTAGGAGAAATTAGCTTGTTAGTTTTTGATTCCATAGTGACTGTTAGTGGTTAAAATAACCATCAATGGTTAAGGTGATCATCAACAGTTAAGATGACCATTGGCAGTTGGGTAGACCATCAGTGGTTGACACAACCATCAGTGGTTACTATGTGAGGATCTTGGTTGGTAAATTACTAATTGACAAGATCCAAAAGATTAATTTCAAGAGATAGGTGAGGTCTAGGCTGATTAAAAAATGGAAATAATGTAGATGAATATTAAGAATCAAGTACTTATCTCACTAGAAGTTGATTAGGTGGATGGTTGAGGTAGTTAGGCTATTGATGGAATCTAAATTGATTTTGATAGAGTAATAATACCTAAAATCTTGATGGAGAGGTGGTGATAGATTAACTCTCTGATATGATTGCTATATTACTGATGATGATTTGACCTATAAGGAATAAACTCCTATATACATAAGCTCTTGATGCTAATTGTAGATGAGCTTCACCTCCTAACTCATATCTTCTTATAGACATAAGTAAGAGGTAGAAGTGAAGGTTCAACTAGGCTATCTAATTATAAATTATCCATACAAAGACTCACAATAGGATTTAGACAAGATATAATTAGAAAAGTAAAGTGGATGGTTTACATGTTTTTGGTTAGGGAGGTGGACCCAACCATCGATGGTTAGGGTAACCATCAATGGTTACCCCAACCATCGACAGTCGAGTGTGAAGGGGTAAAAAGGGTTAAATGGCAAGGTTAGGCTAGTTAAGTTAAACTAACTACAAGTGAGCTTGGTTAAGGCTTAGAGGGTTATATTGGTCTCGAGAGGGTCCTAAGGTGGTTAAGGGCCAATTAAACATTGGGAATTATTGTTTGCATATTTTTGGTGTCTACATTTTGCCCCTTTTTTAATGTGACTTGAGTGAACAAACTACAAAACAAAAACTAATTACTAGGTTGAAGGTCTGTTGATTACCTTAAGTATGAGAGGAGGTATTCCCCCTCAAATTGAGAGGTGATGAGGTAAAAACCAAATTAGCTATAGGTTTGATAAGGTATGTGAGGGTGATGATGAAGGTCAAGCATCATTAAGGTGGGTGATAGGTTGGGCACTAGAGTACAAACAAATACATAAAGTTCAACAAAAGGTGTGATAGCCAGGATCATACAAAGACAAAGTTTCCATAATTGAAAATAATAAAAGGTCTAATCTAAGGGATAAGTGACTAGTGTATCGCATGACCACATTTTAGGTGAGGTAGTTGGGTAAACTTGTTAGTCTCCTAGATAAAGTCAATGTAGCTAGTGGGTATCCAAGGTAGGAAGTGCTCCCATGGAAAACAAAAATAGGTCAAGTGTCATGGAGATATGAGGTAGGAAGTGCTCTTGAAAGACATAAGCAGGTTAGGTAACCATGAGGTGACACAAATTTAAAAGGTGGTCAACATGGAAAATTTATCATTGTGGTCAATGGACTAGGCATAAAGTGTCACAAAAAACATGCTATTTTGGTTAAGATGGTTTGTATATATGTCTATGTTTATGACATACTAAATATTAATGTGTATACAGTGCATTAGTAGACTTTAGATATGTGGTGGAAAAATGGTTAATCATTGAATGTTATTGCTTTATGATGTTGGTCATGGTTATGGTTATTGTTATGGTTATGCTTATGACATGCTAATGTTTTTAATGAGTATTTTGGGTTTCATTATGTTTAGACATATTCAAGTTGATTTTATTACTTATGGATGTGATTATCATGTATGGCATGGTAATGTAGGTAGTTTATGGGTATGCTTATGGTTATTTGTTGTTAATGTTTATGAAAAAATGCATTAGATAGTTTAATTAACAACACTAGATGGGAGAATAGAGAATATAATCTAGAGGTGAATGCCATAATGAAAATGTCAACTAGTCATGATAGGGTAAGAAGAGGGCATGATGCTTCTTTATGGACAAAGACTAAAACAAAACTAACATTGGATTGGATTAATGAATATAATCCATTCAAATCCTCATAATAACATTTGTTGGTTGGTTTCAAGGTGTCTTGACCACATAATGTCAAGTAAGTTCAATAATCCTTTGCATTTAGTGGGTGATGGGTGAAAATGGAACCTTCTTATGAGACTAACATGCCTATTCTATAGGTGTTCAAAGAGTCTATATAAATAAGACTATGCCAAGCTATGTACACTAATTGATATGGGAAGTCTACTTATGGAAACCGATTGTGGATTATACCTTATAGTGTTGTTTGAGAGTTGATTATGGCTTAATTATTTTAATTTTCCTTTGATTGTAATAATGGGTCTTCTGCTAATTGTTGTATGTGGGAAGATGATCGATGCGAGAAGCTTCTAATAAATTTTTGTGCTATCAATAAATGCTTATTTAGCCATCCTTTGATGGAGTGGTCTAAGTGTATATTCTTTATTTAAATGATTTTGATAGTTGTCCTTCAAGGGAACAATCCACCTTACATTTTGGTAATTTCAAAGAGGTTGTCAATAACTATCTTTTAAGGGAGTAGTCTAGGAATGTTAGGAATGATCCATGATTTCCAATGATAGTAATTTTGTTATTTTGATTTGATTATGCCTGACATAGAATTACTTAGGTTAACTTAGTGAGTCACCCTTATGGAGTCAAAACCAAAAACACAAGAGGGTTGATTAGGTGTAAAGAGGTTTAGGTGACAATGATCATGGGGATCCATCTTGAAAGGGGTGGAAAGTACCATGAGAACCATGCCATGGGTAGAGCCATGGTACCCATTATTCAAGATTAGGCTCTGACTATGATAGATAATCACATGATTCATTTTTAATCGATTGCCCCTAAAGTAGGGAGATGAATGTAGGTGGATAACAAGGGATGAGATTAAGTTAAACAAAAGGTAGACTCAATACTTTTTAACAAAAGAAAAGGCACTTATGTGAAGCATTAAGGGGATCAGGATATGGGTGGCCTTCAAGTGAGGACAACCAATAAGCCCATAATCTATACTTGTGGGTTATGATATAAGGTCCAAGCCAATTGAAAGCAAACTTACCCTACTTGCTTTTTTTCATATTAGTGACATGTTGATTTTCATTTAGGATGAGGTCTCTAATGTTGAATTCTTTCAATTTAAAGTGTTTTTTATAGGTAAATTTCATACATTATTGGTAGACATGAAGATGGGTGAGGTATGTTAGGTGATGCTCATCGAGCAGCTCCAACTCTCTAAATGGTGCTAACAGTAATCATCCTCTGAAATAAACTCTTACAAAGATATGTAAAGAGAAGGGATTTGGAATTCAAGAGGTAAGATAGCCTCTACTCAAAATGCAAGATAAAATAGGGTATCACTCATAGGGGTTCTAATTCTAGTATGATATGCCCACAAGGTGAAGGGGATGTGCAAATGCCAATCTTGTCCAGATGCATTGACCATTTTAGTTAGCATGGTATTAAGAATTTTGTTAGAGGATTATTCCTATTCATTCACTTTAGGGTGATAGGGTGAGGATAAACTTAACTTTATGTTGAATGCATCACATAGACCCTATACTTTCTTGTTCTTAAAGGACTTACCATTATTGATGATAATCTTATGAGGAACATTGAAGATGTAGATGATGTGATGGTTGATAAAGTTGACAATATTTTCTACATTGGTCAAGAATAAAGGGCTAACCTATACCCATTTGCTAAAGTACCTAGTCATAGTGATAATTGAATGCTACTGCTATGAGGAATGGGGATTAATTTTACCAATAAGGTCTAGACCCCATTATGAAAAAGTCTAGAAATTGGTGAAAACATGAAGGCTATGGCTAGGTACATGATTTAAATTAGTGTGTTGTTGACATTTAAGACACTTTTTCACATAATTATAATATTCCTAGTTAAGGGTGGTCTAGTAATAACTGAGACAGAGGATGCACTTAGCTACAACAAGGCCACTAAAATGACCCCCGTAGATATCATCATGCATTTCCTTGATAGTGTGGGAGGCTTTGTGGCTGAACATGCAACAAAAGAGGAGACCATCAAAGCCATGTTTATAAAGTATTCCTCCCATAATTATATAAAATGAGTTACTCTACATAAATGCTCATCAAGCATTCCTAGAGAGGCCAGAAATAATTATGCCAAGGTTAAGGTAGTCAAAGGTTTGTTGATACCAAAGGTCAGGTTGGGTATCTTCTACATTTAAAATGGTGGGAGAATTTGATTTGATATAGGAAGGCTAGGTAAGTCTATGGATAACAATAGACACCTTACATTATAAAATTATAGATGGTATCTGAGAGGCAAGGGAAGCCATGATGTTGGCAAACTTATTTATAGATTATGGGGTTGATTGGATGCGGTAGTGATCAAATGATGCTAAAAATTTATCAAATAATTAATTGTACTATTACAAAACATCATTTTTACACTAGTAAGATCCATTGATTTGATTGACCACAAGTTATGAGTCACCAAAGATATTAATTATTTTGAATCTAAGGGTTAATGTAGTCTAAAAGGCCTATTACTAGGGTTTCATACTCAACCATATTATTGGTACATTCAAGGTTGAGCTTGAAGGACAAAGGAAGAGGTTCACCATTAAAGGGAATAAGTATGATACCTACTCACCCACCACATTAACATTTTTATCCATTAAATAACATGGTGACTTGATAGGTGAAATTTGCTTGAGATAGGGCCATGATGGAATCATCAAAGAACTCAAGAGGAGGAGCTTGATTGTATGCTAACGGTGCTTCATCCAATTGGTTAAAAGTATTTTTTCCATTAATTTACTTCTACTTGAGGAACTCAAGGTCAAAATATGCTAAGAGCATGAGCCACATGGCCATACGCTAGTTTTGATATGGCTTAGAGTACATGTACTTGAGTGGGTTGGTATTAGTAATGATATAGGTTTTATGGTTAAGAAGGTAGTGTCAAAGCTTGGTGGCCACAAATACTAAATCTAAATAGGGTTTCTTAGTATGAGTGTACCAAGTCTTTTACTTTACTAGTATGTGACTAATATAGTATAAAACTTGCTCTCTATGTTGTTCATCTCGGTGAGCCAACATTGCCCCTATTGAATGGTTGGTGGTGGAGATATAAAGGTAGAAAAGTTGGTCATCCTTGGGAGGGGCAAGGATAGGTGGTGACAAAAGGTACTCTTTGAGAGAATCAAAGGCCTTTTAAAAAAAATTATTCAAATTGAAAGAGACATCCTTCTTTAGAAGGTGGTGGAAAGGTTTGCACCTATCTAAAATATGAGAAATGAAATAATGAATGGACTAAAGCTTACCTTACAATTTGCGGAGTAGTTTGAGGTTGGTAGGAGGAAGCATGTCTAAGATTGATTTAATTTTGGTGGGATCAACTTTTATTTCATGAAAGGAGATAATGAGGCTAATAAGCTTTCTTGATAAGACCCAAAAATGCACTTCTTGGGGTTAAGATGGACATGATAGTGGATAAGTCACTTGAAGATGATCTTAAGAATGGCTAAGTGATCTTTTTAGAGTTTGGATTTTTTGAGAAGATTGTCCACATAGTCTTCTACAATCTTATGGATTAGGTCATGGAAGATGTAGGTAATGACATGTTTGTAGGATGCACTAATGTTATTTAACCTAAAAGACATAATTCTATATCATAAGGTTCCTCAAGGGGTGGTAAAGGCAGTTTTATGCTGATCTTTAGGGGTGATTAAGATTTAATTATAACCCAAAAATCTGTCCATGAGAGATAAAATCTCATGTTCAATTGTAAGATCAACAATCTAGTTGGTGTTGGGTAGAGGGAAGTTATCTTTGGGATAGGCAAGTTTGAGGTCATGAAAGTCCACATAAATACATAGTCCCTTTATGGCTTTAGTGATCAGTATGATATTTGAGACCCATTGGGGGTAGTCAATAGGTTGAATGAAGTTGATAGATAGGAGATGTTAGAGCTCTTCTTTGAAAAGAAGGGCTTAGTGGGGAACATGCATCAGATCTTTTGTTTGACAAGCTTGGCATCATGAAGAGTGACAATGTTATAGGTAGCAATGGAAGGGTCAATCCTGAGCATATCATTATAATACCAAGCAAATGCTATGCTATGGTCTTGGAGGAAAGAGGGGAGTCCAAAAGTTCCTCTGTATTCAATGATTGGCTAATTTTAATTATATGGGGGTTATCCAAAGTACCCAAGTTGATATATGTGGTATATTCATTCAGCATGGTTGAGGTTTTGGGAGGAAGGGATTTGTGGATTAAAGAATTTGGGGTACCAAGCTAGGTGAGGATAGAATCATCATCCTAACATTAAATAGTGTTAATGGTTGGAAAATCTTTTCCTATCATTTTAGGATGGGTCAAAGGGATGGTTACAATTTCCCCCTCCTTTTGATAAGTTAGGGGTTTGAGGATGATCATGTTGATGAAAAAAAAGTTAGGTGGGATGATATCATCATCCTCACACACAGGGGGAGGTGAGGTCAGTGAGGAAGGGACATCCTCTGTAACAATGGTAGTGGTAGGTTATTTGGTTCTCTTCTTATTAGGCAAGATGAAACCAAGTCTATGCTTCTCATGAGGTTTCCTAGTCTCAATGGAGGCTAACTCATGTAGGCTATGCTCATATCATCCAAAACTAAAACCTTTCTAAACAGACTAATGGAGGTGTGTCTTAGAAAAACTTAGTTTATCGAGGTAAGAGAAATTGATGGTGAATGGTTGAGGTAGAATAGAGGTGGTAGGTGCACCAAGGAATTTTTCAAGTCTCCCATAGACAAAATAATTTTGATGGTGTGGAGGTCCAAAGGAATGATAGTTCTGACATTGAGATCATATCTCAATTGGTTGATAAGTTGCCCATACTCGTGAGGAGTAGGAAAAGTGTCAAGAGGTAAAAGGTGATACTCCCCTAGTAAAATGTGATGGAAAGTGGATTCTAAAGGGTTTATGGTGGGGATTTCATGTGAGGATATAGAGGAACTAGTTGATTCCTCATCAATGGAATGAGGTATGATATCCACTTTGGTAGATGAAGGTTGGGTTTGAGCTGCTATGGGTGTGTTGGATGGAGGTATGAGGACATCGTTGGGGTGGTAAGTCATGTTACATGTTGAGAAAGTACTTGGGTTAGCTTGGATGGTGATGACCTGGCTCTCATTCTCAAATTTAATGCAATGGTGGAAGGTATAAGGAATGCAACCCATGGAATGAATCTAGGGTCATCCCAACAAGATATATTAAAATTCACCTTTCACAACATAAAATAGTTCGGGGAGTGTATGGGGTCCCACACAGATATGAATGATGATAGTTCCCAAGGTATTGGCCATGGTATCATTGAAGGAGTGAAGGATGACTGAGGATTGAGAAAACATTATTCAAAAAATTGAGTTGGTTGTAGATGTGAGAGGAGATGATGTTTATGATAGCTCCCCCATCAATCATGACCCATTTGATGTGGCTTTGGTTGATGTAGGCAATGATAAAAAGAGGAATATATGGGTCCTTAGGGTGGATTAAATACCCCTTAGGTTGGACCTCAATGGATTACAAAGCCTCTATTAACATTTGGTGATGGTGGGGAGAGGTAAAAATTAGCTCATACAAGTTCATCTTCACTAGGGTCTGATGAAGTTGTTTGAGGATAACTCTCCTAATGGATTCTGAAGGGTTCGATTGGAAGGCACCTAAGATAGACACCTTGGGTTTGGTTGAGGATAGAGAAGGTTGGGTGAAGGTTGATTGGGAGTTTTAAGAGGGTTATATCCAAGGAATAGATACCTTAGCCTTCTTCTTATCTTTCTATTATGCTCTTGTGACCACATTGATAGTATGGATAGAAGGAGAGGTTGAGCTAGAGGTTTGGTCAGATTCATCATCACTCTGAGGTGAGGATGGAGAATTAGGTGAGTGTTGGGTAGGTGTGGTTTGTAGTTGAATTAGTATGGGGTTCACAAGGGTTTCATTTAATAACAAATTATCCTCATCATAAAGCTAGTAGATGATGGTTTAGAGAGACTTTCAATTTTATGTATCATGGCCCAGTGTTGTATGATAAGCACACACTTGGTGATCATTTTACTAGGTGGGTTTTTATGCTAGAGGGTTAAAGGGTCTGATGGGAGGTAGGGTTAAACAAGATTTTTGTAATAACCTATGCAGAATGGTCAAATAAGATTTGACCAAGGATGGTAAAGATTTAGTGGTTTTTGCTTTGGTGGTTGAGGTAGGAGGTTATTTAAAAATAGATTTGGTAATGGGTGTCATGGGTGATGTGGTACATTTAGTTGATGGCTTCAGTCTACTTAAGGAGGTTGATGAGGTAGAAGTGGAAGATCATAAGGTAGGTAACTTAGGTATTATTGACATGATGAAAAGAGGTGTATTATAGAGCAACTACAAAGGCATAACAAAAAGAGGTGGTGAGGTTTTCATAGAGGTAATTGACTTCCTACTCAAGGTAGAGGGATGAGGCCCCAAAATGAAGGGTAAGGTTAAGGGAGGAAAAATTTGGGCCTTTCAGCCTTTGTGTGGCTTCACCTCTTTAGTTGCTTTAGTCTAGCATTTGGTTGGTGGGTTTGGAGGGGTTAGGTTCACTTTGACAGATGGGTGACTAAGGCTTGGTGTAGGGAAGATACCAAGATTCTTGGTAGACCTAGTTGGGATGATAGGAAAGGGATTGGTTACTTGGGTCTTAGTTGGCTTAAGTGGTTGGGGGTTGGTTGGTTTGGTGGAGGTCTTAGTTGGTTGGCTAGAGGATTTAGTTATTTGGGTAGATATGATAAGGGGTTGGTTAATGGAAGTGGTAGGGTGGTCAGACTAAGAAAGGATTAGAGGCTCTAGTTGGGTAATGTTAGGGAGACCTAATTGCTGATAGAAGGTGGTTCGATCCATGTCAAGGTTGGAGATAAATTATAATTTATATATTATCCTAGAGAATGGTTTGTGGGTTGGCTTAATCCCCTAAATGGTAGACCTAAAAGATAAGCCCCTAGGTGGGGACACAGGGATGGTAACCTCATCCTCTTTTTCAATCAAAGGATGTGAGGCTTGCATGGGTGTCTCCTATATGGGAGTAGACACAAGGTTTTACTCCTCAATAAAGGGGAATTAGTCTACTTGGTAATTAAAGGTGAAGGTGAGGTGGTGATGGCTAGTTGTTCTGGTATATCAGTTAAAAGGGTGGCTAGTGGCTCCACTACCTCAATAAGTGGAGGGAGGGGGATGGTATTTACTTGATTTGGGTGTCCAAATGAAGTTAAGGTAAATATACTATCTCAATAAGTAGAGGGGGTGAAAGATAAATGGGTTGGTCAATAAGTTCTTTAGTAATGAGTGTGTCAAGGACCATGTCAACTATATGGGTATCATGAGAGCATTAGACATTGTTACTCCCATTCTTGGTAGGAGCATTGTTTGGGAAGGGTTGCCTAAATATATCAAGGGCTTGGTTTGAGGGTGCATTGGGTTTGTCCAATGTAAGCTTCTTTTGTCAATGAGAGATTAGATAAGGCTCTTTAAGGTGTTACACCTACTAACATCATGTCTATTACTCTATAAAATGCACACATATCATTCTCATTGTATCAACTAGGTGTGGGATGAGAGGAGTCAAATTATTGGGGTGGCTTGATATGAGGAAGTTTAATGATATTATATTTCAATAACTTCTCCAAGATGGAAGCATAGGATTCTCCAAGTAGAGTGAATTGTTGCTGATTGTTCTAGGTTTGGTTCCTTGAGTTTTGCTTTGAGGAACTAGAAGAATTGGATTGGTTGATAGAAGGTGGAGGAGTGAATTTTAGGACAACCAAATTCATAGTTCCCTTGTTCTTGGTGTTGGTATTTGGCTAGTTTCTTGACTTGGAAGAAGAAGTATCATTGGTTTTATAGGTTGAGTTCTTGTTTTTAAGTTTAATTTTTCTTTCGTCGATGGATTGGTTCTCCAAATTATGTGCCATAGTAAAATCTTCATCAAAGGTTTGAAATATTTGGACATATAGGGTAGAGGATATATGCTTAGCACATACCCAAGCAAAAATCTCTATGAGTTTAGGTTAAGGTAAGGAAAATTAAAGTTGATTAATAAGGCTCCTCCAATGAGATGTAAAATTAGTGATGGATTCATCCTCAAACTACTAAATAGAGTAGAGTTTGGTGATAAAAAATTTCTTGGAGATATTGATATAAAAGTGGTCCAAGAAGGTTTGGGCTAGTTGGGTAAAGGAGAAGATGGAATGCTCAGGTAAGGAACTATACCAATCCAATTCCAAACTAGCTAAAGACATGGGGAAGGTATAGAGGAGAAGGGAATCATCATAGGTGATGAGATATAAAGCATGCTTGAATTCCCTAATGTACTATTGGGGATCCTCCTTCCTTTGAAACTTAAAGAATTTAGGAAGTTACCGTTGGGGAGGATATGGCTCATTATAGATTTGGTCATATTACAAGATGTTGTGAGCACTCGAGATAGATAAATCTAAGGTGGTCATCTTATCCATAAGCATATTCATTAATTTGGCTTTTGGTTATGTAACTGAAGGGTTATAAGATGCATATTACTACAGTGGTTGAGAGACATATGCATAATGGGTAGAAGGTTGGGAGGCTACCACATATGAGTAAGTGGATGTCAATGGTTAGGTGGAAGATGCATAAGGGTAGGTAGAGGTAGATATATGGGTAGTGGGTACATGTACTTATTGATTATGTAGCCAAAGGTTGGTCCAAGGGATACTTGTTGGATAGGAGTGGTAGTTGGGTTGGTGACCAATGGAAGGGTGGTGACTCTTTTACTGATCGGTGGTGAGGTAGAGGGCATGGACACCACAAGGATTTAAAGCAAAGTGGTGGTTGATTGGTTGAAGGTAGTTAGAGGAATGTTGGTAGTGTTGAGGTAGGTAATCCTATAGTGGAAGAGTGGTTATTAGAGTAGAAGGTATAAGGGTAGTGGTAGTTTGGGTTGGTTGGTTTTAAATGTTAGTCTCAAAGGGGTTGTTGATTGATGAGGAAGATTGGGTAGTCAACGGTTATGTATTAATTATGGAAATGGAGGTAATCCCCATGAGATGGAGGGAATAACATAAGGTGGATCTATAGATGGGGTTGGATCCAAAATATGGTAAGATGTGGTTGTAAGGTAATGTTACAAGGCTACAAGATTATTGTCTAAGAAAGTGGAAAAATTCATATATCCTTGAGGGAACTCTCGAGGGAAGGTAGGAATTTATAAGGGGTGAGGAGAGTCTGTTGGCTAAAAAATGTAGTCCATGGATGAAGAGGTAGGTTGACTTGGTGATGGGTTTTGCTCCGTAAGGTCCATTCACTACTGGTAAGTGAGAACCATATGAGATAAGAGAGATATAAATCATAAACAACCTTACTACTCAAACAAATAAAAGACAAGAAAATGATCAAAGAAGTCAAATCACACTCTAAAATATACATTAATTCCTAGAGTTTTAATTAATCTCACTTTTGGATTATGTCTTAAGAATACATATGACTAAAACTAGTTTGTAGATTGGGTACTAAAGATGAAATCTAAGGTTGGTTTCATATTATGTTTAGGCACACAAAAAAGATATGTATTGGAATCAATACATGGCTTGGTATTGGGTCCTACCTCCTCACTTCACACATCATAGTGATAAGGGTGTTGGGTGCTTAGCCAAAACATATTGATATCCAGAGATTGTACTCAACCAAAGAGATGAGATGGTTATCCCATTGGTAATGACCTCTAAGTAGGATCATCAAGAAAGGTTAAGGTTACCAATAGGTGATGAAATCCTCTTCAGGTTTTATCTCAAGTTTGTTTGATGCTTAATTGATGAAAGTGGTTTGGTTTAGGTGTGTGTAAAAAAGAGTGAAGTTATGGTAGATTACTTTACCTTTAGGTTAAGCTAGGTGAACTAAAATTTTAAGAAATCAATGTATGCACTTAATTTTAAGCCCAAAATAAAATTTTGGTTTTGTTATTGAGCAAATAATAGGGAGAGAGTGTAAGCAAACAATAACCCAAGTAGAGAAACAAGGGTCCCACTAGACATGCCAAAATGTTTCAATGAATTTCTCGCTTATTATGGAAAAGAGAAAGAAAAGAAACTAAGTATAGGTATGGTTAAAAAACTTGATTGATGGTATGCATGTTGAGATTAGAATATTGTGAGAGATCCTCTTTGCCTTGGGAGGATGACCCGTAGATAAGAAAGAACTAAAGCAAACTTGTTTGTTAGATAGATAGTTAGGTGGATTTCCTAGCGGTGGCTAGATCCCAAGAGTGAGAGCTTACTTAGGGGTTGATAATCCACACATTTTAGACAATTAATCTTATAAATAGAAAATAAAGGTACTTGCATCAATGAATAAAAATGCACTAAAATTGAATACAAGAATGCTTGCTAAAAATATACTAGAAATTATTTAATTAGTAATGAAATAGTCAACACTAGTGCTAAGGTGCTAGGGTATGCTTTAGAAAATCAAAAAGGGGTCTATAAACACACAAAAACACATAAAATTAGGTTTTATTGGGTGTAGGTTCATGAAATTAGCTTGCTATTTTTTTATTCCATAGTGACCATTGACAGTTGAAATGACCTTCAATGGTTAAGGTGACCATCAGTGGTTAGGAAGACCATCGATGGTTAAAATAACCATTGGCATTAAATGAGAGATAGGCGAGGTCTAGGCTAATTTTGAAATGGAAATAATGTAGATGAATATTGAGAATCAAGTATTTATCTCACCAAAATTTGATTGGGTGGATGGTTGAGGTAGTTAGCTTGTTGGTGGAATCTACCTTGATTCCAACAAAATAATGGTACTTGAAAGCTTGATGAAGACGATGACAAATTGATGCTCTGAAATGATTTTTGGATTGTTGATGACAATTTGAATTGCAATAAATAAACTCCTAGATACATAACCTCTTAATGTTAATTGCAGATGAATTCACCTCCCAGCTCCTCTCTTCTTATAGGCATAAGCAAGAGGTGGAAGTGGAGGTTCAACTAGGCTATCTAATTATAAATTAATCATGCAAAGACTCATAACATGATTTATAAAATCTATAAATAGAAAATAAAAGTGGATGGTTTGCATGCTTTTGGTTAGGGAGGTGGACCCTAACTGTCGATGGTTAGGGTGACTTTCGATGGTCGAGTGTGAAGGGGTAAATATGGCTAAAAGGCAAGGTTAATCCAGTTAAGCTAAACTAATTACAAGTAAGCTCAGTTAGGTTTTAGAGGGTTATATTAGTCCTAAGAGGGTCTAAGGTAGTCAGGGGCTACTTTGACATTCAAAATTGTGGTGTGCATATTTTTGGTGTTTACACCAACCCCCAAAACCACTCTTATCAAGAATTTGATTAAAGCAGAGATGCGAACATGTAGAGAAAAATGACTATGTTATAATTATGATGACAAATTAACTCAAAGACATCGATGTGTCAAGTGAAATATCTACCTACTAGATGTGGAATCTCCACCCAAAACTAAAGTTTTGGAAGATGTTATGGAACCTGCTTCTTAAGAAGATCAACTAGAGATCTCTCTCCATGCCTTAGTAGGAATCACCACCCCATAAACCATGTGGGTCATGGGTTACTTCAAGAATATAACTTTCATAATAATCATTAATTTAGGTAGCACTCATAATTCCATTGACCCTTAAATCACCAAATAGGTTGATTGTTTTGTCTATCCTTACTCCAACTTTGAAGTCATGATTGCCAATGGGGGAACATTACCTTGTAAAGGGAAGTTACATAATGTGTGTATCTATATTTAAGATTATAAATTACACTCCAACATGTTTACCTTGCCCTTACGTGGATGTGATGTTGTTTTGGGATCCCAATGGTTATGTACACTTAGACCCATCTTATGGGATTTTGCTAAACTTTAGATGCAATTTTCAGATAATGGGCAAAAACACACATTGAAAGTCTTATACCTAGTGTCTCTCAACATCATAAGTTCACATTGCATGGAAAATATTATTAATAATAATTCACATGACATCATTACCAAGCTCTATTCCATTCAAATGCAACCATCAATGGTATCCACTACTCCTTTTGATCTACAAACTGTTCTGCATATGTATGCATGTGTTTTTACCAAACCAATAGATTGCCACAATTATGGCTAGAGGACCATCATATTCAGATCTTTCCTAGAAGTATTCATCCCAACATTAGGCCCTATTGTTACCCATTTTATTAAAATACCAATATTGAGATGCTCATTTAAGACTTACTGAAGCAAGGCATTATTCACCCCAGTATCAGCCCATATTCTTCCCTAGTTCTCCTTGTTTAGAAAAAGAAATGGGTCATAACACCTCTACATAGACTTCCATGTACTTAATCAAATCAAAATAATGGATAATTTCCTAATCCATATTCTTGATGAGATTCATGGCTCTCATTTTTTCTCTAAGTTAGATATTTGCTCTAGATATCACCAGATCTAGCTTCATGAAGATGATATCCCTAAGACAACTTTTTTCATGCATGATGGCCACTATGAGTTTCTAGTCATGCCCTTTGGCCTCACTAATACTCCTTTAACATTCCAGGCATTGATGAATAAAATATTCTAGACATATCTATAAAAATTCATTTTGGTCTTCTTTGATGATATCTTCATCTATAGTAAAACATGCTCTAAGCATCTCCAACATTTGGAGCTCATACTACAAATTTTATCTGATCATCATCTCTGTGCAAAAAAATCCAAATGTGATTTTAGACATGATGAATTGGAGCATCTTAGGCATATTTTTTCAACCCAAGGGGTTCAATTGGATCCCAAAAAATGGTTATCATGATAAATTGGCCTCATCTTTAGACATTTAAGATCCTTCATGGTTTTTTGGGGCTGACTAGATACTATCGCAAGTTTGTCAAGGATTATAAGAATATTTTAGCTCTACTAACATCTATGTTGAAAAATTATTCTTTTACATGGACATAATATGTTGAGTGTGCATTTGAAGAATTGAAATAAGCTATGTGTTCTACACTTGTTCAAGCTATGCTAGATTTTGCCAAGACTTTCATGATTGAGAGCAATGCTTGTGGTAATGGACTTGGTATTATTATCCTCCAAGAAGGATTATATATTTAATTCACCATAAAATCCATTTCTAGCAATAATTTATTAATCTCTACTTATGAGAAGGAAATGATGGCCATTTTGCATGTAGAATAGAAATGGCAACCATACCTAATGGGGAATCATTTTTGCATAAATAATGATCACCAAAGTCTAAAATATTTTTTGGAACAATGGGTATCCACCCCATCACAAAAAAATGGGTCATAAAACTCATGGGTTATGACTATGAGATCACATACAAGAAAGGTAAGGATAATATTTTGGTTGATGCTCTATCTCGCACATTTACAAACCAAGCTTCCCTTTCAGCTAATTATATGCCTAATCTAAATTGGTTAGATGTTGTATAGTATGGGAACATCAATGAATCCTCATTATCTCAAATAATTTATTAGTTAGACACTAACCCCTCTATTATACCACATTATTCTTTAGATGGTGCTTCTTTGAGATATAAGGGCCATATGTGATTCCTCAAAACATAGATCTTCAACAGGCTGTATTCTATGAACTCCATGATTCTCCATCATAGGGAACTTAGGCTTTCTAAAAACTTATGAATGGGCATGATGTAACTTATTTTGGGATGGAATGAAAAATTTAATTCAATCACTAGTGGATAAATGTGATACCTACCAATGCAACAAGAGTGAAACAACACTCATTCCTAGGTTGATCAAACCCTTGCCCATCCCTACCAGGATTTGGATAGATATTTATATGCATTTAATTTATTGGCTCCTTAAATCTGATGGGAAAATATTGATCTTGGTTTTGGTTGATAACCTCTCCTAATATAGTCATTTTTATGCCCTCAACCATCCCTATATTGCCTCTACAGTCACACAAATTTTCTTGGACTAGATTTTCCATTTTCATGGCATTCCTTCTTCCATTGTATTAGATCATGATGCAACATTCACCAACAATTTTTTCATAGAACTATTTTGATGTACCAACAAATAACTAAAGATGAGTTATGGGTATCATCCATAGATAGATGGCCAAACTAAAATTGTCAACAAATTCTTGGAGACTTTCCTTCATTGCTTCACCTCAAAATAACAACAGTGGGAAAAGTTACTCCCTCTCATCAAATGGTGGTATAATATATCCTAACACACTTCAACTAAAATTAATCCATATGAAGTAGTCTATGGTGAAGCACCACCAATGCTCCTTCCATACACCCCTAGTAGTTCACTGGTTCAAGCAGTTGACATGCTTCTCTAAACTTGGGATCATATCCTTAGCACCCTATGACATAATGTTCATATGGAAAAAAAAATAATGAAACAACAAGATGATCAACACCATTTTTAGTTCACTTTCTAAGTAGGTGATATGGGTTTTATTCACCTATAGCCATACAAGTAATCTTCCTTAAAACTTAAAAGGCATCATAAGCTAACTCCCAAGTTCTATGGGCCATATAAGGTTCTCTCAAACATTGGGTTAGTTTATTATAAATTGGATCTACCACCTTATTCTTGAGTTCACCCAATATTTCATGTCTCTTGTCTGAAGAAAGTTCTTGGCACAAACATCAAAGTGCATACTATTTTACCAGAACTTGAAAATGAAGGATCCATCCTTTTTGAGCTGGAGGCAATCCTAGATAGGTGCACATGCCAACTTCACTATTGCTCCATCATAGAGGTATTAATTTAATGACACAAAATGAAACCAAAAGATGCAACATGGAAACCACTATTTCATATTCAACACCAATTCCCACATTTGAAGCTTTGAGGACAAAGCTTTTTCTAAGAGGGAGGGGATGTTAAGAACCCATGCTACCCCTTCTCTTTACTTTGTTAGTATATTAGTTTCTATGGATGAATATGAGTTGTAAGTCATCCCATGAGCATTTTTTTTATCTCACATTCATGGGAAGTAGTATTTACTTAGATTATACTTAGTATATAAGTAAGTGTTAAGGCCAATGAAGTCATCCATGAATTATATTGAATTGAGCTTGATCAAAGGAGATTTCCCCCTCAAAGAGGCCAATGATTAGTTATGCTTATTTAAATTAATATATTTCTAATTTTCATAGTTTATTTTGTGTATTTGTAATTATATACTAACTTGTTTAGGAAGGGTACTCTCACCTCCCACCCTAATAAATGGGTTTGCATCAAGGTGGACCTTTCCAAATTCATTATTATTTAGGTAGGTGACACCCATTGGCCATAAAGAGTTGTGTGCTTCAACTTTCCTAACATTTTATCTCATTATCAGGTGTCTAACCATCATATCAAATATTGCTACCTTATGGGATGTTCAAAACCTTCCTTAGCCCTTCCACACCCTAAGAAGCCCAAGGTTGAGAACAACAAGGATGACAGGACCATGGTACTTTCTAAGAAGCCTTAACCAAGTCCCAAACTCTCCTCCCCTACCTCCTCCTTTCTAGTTGACAAGCCTTCTTAGGAGATACCAATCTACCTCCCCATGTTGTTCTAGTCTGTAAAAAAGGCAAAAAATAGTTTCAAGTAGTTCTCAAGACTCCTTGGTCCCTACCTCTAGGATATCCTCAATCAAGGACTCATTTTCAAGGTGATGGTGGAAACTCTTCTTGAGATGACCATGTGGATAAACACTACTCCATAATCTTGAGAGTTTTTTGTAACCCAAACCAACACAATAGTTTTTTTATTCTACTAAAATTTGAGGAGGGACACGGGGCATTCCATATAGATGATTTTTCCCAATGAACTTTTTATCATGGAATGTTCAAGGTTTTATAGATTCCTCTTTAATATAATTTATGTGCATTGCGTGTCAACAAATAGGCTCCTAGATTTTGTTTGTCTACAAGAGGTTAAAGTCATAGGTTTTCTTCTATAAACTTATCTACGTTATATTTGGCATGATGCCACCCAATTTTCCACTCTATATGAATATGGATGTGGAAACACCAACATATTAGTTTTATCTAAGTTCTCTCGATTCATTATATTCATGGGAGAGGACCCATCACACTGGGTTGTTAGGTTGTTTTTAGACATTGATGGCCATTTACTTGGCATTCTTAATATTTATGCCCTTAATGATGGTCCTAACAAATTTATATTTTGGTGCTCCTTGGATGATAATCTCCCCTACCACATGGCTCATTTGTGGGGATTTTAATATGATTGAGATTTCCAAGGATAAAGTTGGTGCTTTGCTTATGTGTTGGTGTGCTAGAGAATGTAAAACATGGTATTATTTCAAGAATAAGTTGGGTTATGTCCACCCTATCCTCCAATAACATAATTAATAACATGTCTTGGTTTACATGGTCCAATTACCATGCTGGGGATCACTACATGCTAAAAATGTTTGATCATTATATGTTGTTAGAAAAAAATATTTTATTTTTATCCAATATTAATGTTCACTCTATCAATTTCCATTCAAAATTGGTTCTCTCTGATCATACTCCTATCTCGTACAAATTGGAATGTGTCATGGGGCAATACAAGATGCCAAGTAATTAATTCATCCTCAATACTTCTCTTCTAGGCCATGCTGACAAAATTAATCTAATTTATTAAATATGGAACTTGGTCCCTCACCCTCCTTCTGCTAACATCTAAATTTAGTGGTGGAATGAGGCCATTTTGTGCACTACCACCTTCCTACACCACTATGGGAAACAAGTTGCATGAGTCAGAAAACATAGTTAGGATGCTATGCTCAAGGAATTTTTAAGTGTCTCTTCCCTCCTTGAGCTCAATAATTTTGACATTAATTTTTAGAATATTTTTGCCTCACTCAAACACCACATTAAGGTGACATATAACCACATTGCTAGAGGGGTGTAATTACGTGTCTAGCTACACTAGCTCAAAGTTAGAGATAAGGCTTCCATAGAATTCTTCAAATCCTTTAGAGATAAATAGGTTTGTGATCAGATAAATTCCATCAATTAAAATGAAGACATAATCACTTCCCTTCCAAACATCTCTTTATATTTCATGGATCACTAAAAACTAGTGTTTTAAGCTTAGGAAATTACTCTAGAAAGAGCTCAAGATTTACAAGAATGCCTCAATGTGGTTCCTTACAAGGTTAAAGTGACCAAAAAACAACTCTAAAACTCTCCTTTTACCCTCTAATAAATCATATAGGATCTCTAATACATGATTAATGACAAATCCCCAAGATTTGATGGATTTCTTTGTGAATTTCATAAAGCCACATACGAGTTTGTTGTGCCTAACTTGATCTAGGTGTACAAATAAGCCTTAAAAAAACATCTTTGGGATATTTAATTAATTAAGGTAATATTAATTTCATTCCCAAAGTGGGTGATCCATAGATTCTTCCCAGTTGGTGACCCATTACCTTGTTGAAATTATCATACAAAATCTTCACCAAAGCTCTGGCCAATCAACTCAATTTTATTCTTTTTGCCATTGTTAAACTTGAGCATACTAGTTTAATTAGAGGGAGAAATAATTTATATAATCTTATTGTTGTCTAATAAGGCATGGCATGAGCCATAGTTTCACATCAGATAACTTTTTTTCTCAAGCTCAAATTTGAAAAATCCTATGATATAATTGAGTGGCCTTTTATTCCAAACATGTTAAAGGCTCTAGGTTTTGGCCAATTCTTCATTTTAATAGTCTAAAATTTGCTTTCAGATGCCTCAACCTACCTCACTATTAATGTCTTCAAGTCTTCTAGTATTGACTTGTAGCATTTCATTAGGCAAGGATGCCCTCTAACTCTGACATTATATTTTTTTTTCCATGGAAGCTTTAGGATATCTTATTGCCTATAAAGTTGAGTAGGGTTTATTTCATGGCATATCTTTGCTTGATCACTCTTCCCATCTCATAAATAGACACTTTATGGATGATACTTTTCTTATGCTTGGAAAACAAGAGTGAATATTATTATAAGCTATGAAATTTTTGATGATATTTTGTGATTATGTAGCACCTAAGTCTTGTGCACTTAGCAGACTCAAACCTTGGTTGTTCCTCTTAGTTCTATACATGCCTTACTTCTGCAAGCCTCACATTTGCTCTATCTTGTGCCCCTTGGGCTATCCTTAGTCTGACCAAATTTATATTGATATCACAAACATTCCATCTTTCCCACTATGCTTAAAATGTACTTATCTTACACCTTTGTAAGTTTTGAACCTATGCCTACTCTCCTACTCTATGGACACTAACACCCAGGATAGATTGTAATATCGATGTTACTATCTTACTTTAATGTAAGTGTCCAATGCCCTCAATTCATCCAATTTATAAATGAAAAATATTACAATGGTCAGACTAAGTACTTTAATGTGAGTTATCTCCTGATAGGATTGGTATAAATATAATATCAATCATCATTCATCCCTCACCTAAAAATCAAACCAAAATAGCACTCAATAATCAATGAAGTTACCAAAAGCTTTCTTATTATAACTTATTCTAATATCAGTCAAATAAAAAACTTGACTATAGGTTTGAAGTACTAAAAGAACATTCAAAAGGTCATATTTTCCACATTACAATCTAAGTCATTATTATACTTGATTTACATATATTACATGATTCACACACAATCCCACACATAGGGGAGAACTACATGATTTTGAGGCCCTCTTATCAAGTATTGGTTATGTAGGAAGTGCCATTTAATAGCAAGGTCATTGGGGGTTAGCTAGACACCATGTGCTCACTAACCCAATTTTTCCCAAGCTCACATGGAAGATGGAAAGATAGGTTTTTTCCATTTCACCAGGAGTAACAATCCATGACCTAGATATGAATACATTGGAGTGAGGGTGAAGCTAAAGCTATAACATCAAGGTGTTCATATCATGTTTTAGTTAATATTCCATACTAGACACTAATGTTGAACTCAAATACTAGCATCAACACAACCATCCTAGATAGACACAACTATCTAGAGAGCTAGAGGTACCTGATCTAGAATCTAATGATTGATCCAAAACTATCTTCCTACCTACTTTATGCCTATACCTTATATAGATCTATAATAACATCATAACTAGTTAAGTACTCTATTTTATGTCATTTTTATATATAGCATTGTTGTATTTTCCATTAACAACCTATCTCAGTTTTTAAAATTTAACATATAGTACATCTGAGTTTAAAAAATTATTTAGCTTGATATAGATATGATATTCACCCTTGTGTTGTATCATTTTTATATCCTTAACTCTATCTATCCAAGTAGGATTAATTAATACAAATTATGATTAAACATTTGGTGAACCCAATCTTTGAACATCAAACCCTAGGTCACTTTGGGTTTTTGATTTTTTTGATTGTTATACTATATTTCAAATTGTAAAATTTTTATTTTGTGAAGCCATGGAAAAATTTAGTGGAATAACCTAATTCAAAATGGAGGATTAATAAACTTTGATTACTCATCTCAATAATAACACAGGTTTAATAGATGCATTTTTGTATGTTACAAGAGATGAATTAAGCAAACAAGATAAAACCAAGGCTACCTCACCTAGTAATGGTGAATCCTTAGAAGGTACTATAACTCAGTCCAAAATATCAATCTGTCTATATCTAGTAGGGGCACAAATTATGTGTTTAAACCTTTGTTCCTTGAACTTACTATTGATACTTCTATTATGAACTTACCCATTATTTCAACATAAATACATGTTTTAATGCTTATTAAAACTCAAAACATGTTTCCATCTCCTATGGTGATTGCTCAAATTGATAATCAAAATCTCACTAGGCTTATAGTTCAATCATTCCTTCAAGTCATAAAGACCTTGCAAGATAAGGTTACAAACATTGAACAAAAGGCTTCAAAGTCTTCACATGATATATATTTCCAAGATGTGTTACATAAACCTCTTACACTTGATATCTATTTGCACCTTTTTCCAAATAGATCTATTGCACCTAAGTTCACATTTTATGATGGAAAGGATGATCCTGAAATTTTTTGAACCTACTATGTGGCATGCCTTGATTGTGATTCCAATGATAAACTTTTGACTAAATTATTTTCGAGGAGCCTCAAGGTCTATCCTTTGAGGTGGTTTTATGACTTACCTCTCCAATATGTAAAATCATTAAAACTTATTGCATATCATATTTTGGCACACTTTTCTATTAAAATTACCAAAAAAAAATCCCATGCTCACATCGAAAAGATCAAATAAGGAACCAATGAACCAATTAATGAATATGTCCTCAAATATAAGACAATGCTAAATAAAATAAATAATCCTATGATAGATAAAGAGTTACAAGACATATTCAAGCAAAGTTTACTTGCATTTTTACATGAGTCCATTATTTTCAAAAAGTTTCAATATTTTGATGACTTATTCCATGTGTGGGATCATGAAATGAAACTTATGTCATTAGATAATCTTAATTATGTAGCAAACACAACAGTTACATCTACATCTAGTATAAAATTTTTAATCAAACTAAGTGATAAAGTAAAACCTCTTGAGCATAAAAATAAGACAACCACCATGGTTAACATAGTTGCATAATAACCTAATTGGCTTGTCATATCTAATGCACTAAGGAGATACTTTACACATTTACTTAAGCCTCTTGCTTCATTACTCCTATAGTTGCTAGAGTTTTATCTTATATCTCTCCCTCCTATATAGGTTGATGTAAATAGACCTATACCCAAAGGATATGATGAAAATGCTTATTATGATTATCACTAAGGCTTTGAGCATTATAGGAACAAATGTTTTACCTTAAAACATAAGATCCAAGACCTCGTTGATGACCAACATATTATATTTGATGATCCTCCAAAGGAATACGGTTCACAACTTAGTGATCACCATAAAAAGAAAATATTTAAAAATCTTTTTTAAGACCATTATAATAAGGAACCTAAAGTTTAAATGAGATATAATGAACATCTTCCTCCATAATATTATGGGAAACCACTAGATGAGGTTCTTGGTACTTACATGCAACATATACCTCATATCATTTAGATCCCTACCATTTCCTTTGATGAAAGTGAAATCAAGGATGATGACTACAATCTTCATTCTCTATTTATTTGAGCATACCTTGATAAACACCTCATACATAGTGTTATTATTGATAATGGTGTAAGACAAACTATTTACACCATGACATTACTTATGCATTTGGGTTATATTCATCATGATTTACACCCTTCTACTAGATCAGTCAAAGCATTTGATGGGACCTCCATATGTTTATTAGAAAGATTGATATACCTTTACAGGTTGGTCCCACACATGTGGTTACTAATTTCTCAGTTATAACTTAAACATGTGTATTTTACATGTTTTTGGAATAACCTTGGATACACACTCTTAGAGCATTACCTTCCATAATGCATGGGTGTGTTAAGTACATTCATGTCGATTTGGTAATTATAGTTTCCAATATTCCATATGATAATTCTATTGAATAAGATAAATTCATACCTAGGTAGTTAATTATAAAGCTTATTAGAGCTAATCCATTGTAAAAGGGTAAGCAACAGGTAATCCCCTTTACTAGGTAACCAATACTTGAGAGACCTTTACATTAGAGATAAACAATGGGTTCCACAAAATGCTTATCTTATATGCACCATATTTAGATATCTAAATCACCTTAGAATTTTCATATTATTTATATTCTACAGAACCATAAATCACTATTGACACTTCCAGTCACCTTGATGCCTAGTGAAAAAACCAGAGCTCTATGTACCCAATCAGCCTATGTAGTGCTTTTTGAGACAAATTATATAGGGCCAAATCATGCTCATTTATCTCCAAAAATTGTAAGATGGTATTAAAATATCAATTAAATATAATGGTGAAGGTGAATTTAGAGAATTATTCCTCGCTTAAAAATATCATGGTCTTGAAATCTGTCAAGTGTCTAGATTTTGGTGTCTTTACAGTTGCTAAATCAGCTTGTGTAGCATTTTTCAAACACAATTTCATAGAACACAATAAAGTAAATTCACCTTCAAATTTATCATGATGGTATTAAAATGTGGTAATAATTTTTAGGTAAATAAATTTATATAAAATTCACTTCTATGTGAAAAACACATAGGGTTAAAAATTAGCTTGTGAGCTGATTTTTTACTTAGTCAAATTTCTATGTTTCTAGTTTTCAAATCTAGCTAGTGCTCATATTTCAAGCTCATTTTCACAGGGGTAAGATGTCAAATATTCTTAAAATTATTCATAGTGATTTTTAAATTTCATTAGAGTGTAATGGAAAATATAGTACACAAATATTCAATATCATGTGTGAAATGCACATCCATCAAAATTGGCTTCTATGCTTATTTTTACTTGGTCATTTTTTGTATCTTCCAATTGCTAAATCTACCTAGTGAGTATTTTTGCAGCCCTTTTTAGCAGGACCAAATGAAGTATAAATTTATTAAAAATTTGTATGATATCACCCTAATGGCATGCAAAGGTAATTCATTTAGTTTCATAATTATTGGAGTTCCTAGTGAAAAGCTATGATGGTGTAAAGTGACCCTCCCAAGAATATTTAACACTTACCCAGCTTTTCATCAAAATCACATAGAGGGTAGTGCACAAAGGTTAATTTGATAATTTAAAAAAAATAAAAATACCATTTTGAGCATATTTTCAAGAAAGTTTTAAAAATATAAGATGTGATGGGTTTTTCTCATATATTACTCTACAATTTTATATTTTTTCATGTTCTAAAGGTGGTGATGTGACTGCGTGTTGATTTTTTAGCCATGTATTTTGACATACAAATCTATTTTTGATTCCAATTTTTGTGTTGTAAATATGATTTATCTCTATGTAATGATGTTACTTTAAAATTGGAGAAATTTAGGATTGAAAATTGGTCAATATTTTAGTTAGAATAATGTATTGATTTGAGCCTAAGTCTACAGAATTCAATGCAAAGGTAGCTACTGACATTAGGTGTCACTTCTCAAATGAAAATCATAGTCACACCTCCACTTATAAAAAATATCTAAACCACTCTTTTAGTCATCATTTTAATATTTTAACTACCCCAATAGTGGGTGAGGTTGAGTAATGACTATGAGCTCTCCAATTAACTATATAAGCAAGCAAATTTATCATTGTAAAAGGACTTTTTGAGCATAAAAACGCTGCAAAAATTTTCCATCTAGGAGAACCTCTATTGGCTAAACCAATAAATTTAATTAAAATTGAGTTTGCCTCCCTTAATTTTCCTTGTATTATGTGTGTTATTTGTGTATGTTGATCTTTGTCTATGGGTAATGTTCACCCCTCTCATTATTTTCCATTCCCAATACCTCTTTATGAAAATCATAACTCACTTGCAGATCATATTATGTGCATACTCATGTCTACATAGGATTTGTCTATGGATAACCTTCATCCCTCTCAACACTGCATTGTGTTCCTATGCCTCCATACAAAACACTTATGCATTTAGAGTGTCCCTAGTGGAGTCTATGTGATATTGTCTTATTCTTAAAAAAATTTAGTGGGTTCATTGAGGTAGTAGGGGTGCTCACTCTATTCTTATGCATCATCCTTTATTTATTTATCACTCTTTTACCTTCTCCCTCCCTTTTCCTTCAAAATCTTAGGTTTAGATTAGTAGTAGATTTACCTTTCTACTCTTTAGGTTTATGTGTTGGTCTTAAATTGGTGAACCTATAATAGAAGGAAGCCAACCTAATTTTAAGGTTTTTCACAAGGAATGAAAGGGTCCCACACCTTGGGGGATGATCCCATTATCACATTGAACCATCTTCCAATTTAGTGAATGCATGTTTTGAGTGATAACAGTTTTTGGCATGCCTGATGGGATATGGTTTGATGATCCTTACATCATCCATTAAAGGATTTTGGTGTGATTTTTAGTGAATTTTTATATTTAGGGTATTTTATTAAACACCATTGTGACAATAAAGATCAAATCTACTAGTTTATGTAGTCCAAGTGCTTAAAGATTATCAAAGATTAGGATTTAGGTAATATTCTTGGTCTTTTCCATTCGTTTGAAGTAATCTAATCACCTGGTAACTCTTCTGGTATGTGCTTATTATTTAAAAGGTAGACCTAATTGTTACTTATTTGAATTCTCTAATATGTCAATTTATCATGAAAAATATGTCTATTCCCCTCATCTTTGTCAAAATGCATTTTATAAGCCCTCCTACCATCCATATCAAACTAAAAATACTATTGGTTTTATCCTAAATAACCCTATCATAGTAGGTTATCTTCATTTTCATAATAATTTCCTCCCTCCCACCCTGGTTCAACCTTCTTAGTAGCCTATTTTCACCTACAACTAGCCTCAAGAAGGCTACCTTGCTCTCAATTTGCATTATTACCCTCCTAATTATCCCCAAAAGAGCATCAACAATATATGTCTATATTTCCAAATATAGTTGATGGAGATTAAAAGAGAGAATGAGTATTGTAGGAAATAGGAAGAGATTGATTATGAAATTTACATTTATCATCAGGAGGTGAGTAAGCATAAAAGGTATGATGAAGAGTGTTTGGCTTGGTAGATCAGAACCAAAGAGGAATAGATGCATCAGTCCCTTGTGTAGATGAAAGAAATTAAATCACAACCAAATACCTCCATTACTTCCTTTTATAGATTCAATCAAGTTACCCCTGTGCTTTCAAACTAGCCTATGAGGTAGGAATATTCTTCACTCAAGGTCCCTAGCTTCAGGAAAGATAAATCCTATGTGCTTTCAAGTAAACTCCCTAATTTCAAGGTTCCAAGTTTTAGGGACCCCCTTATTTAAAAAATACTACACTCATTCCTCCTAAAAAACCCCAAGAGTATTCATGACACCCATATTCAACCATGCATCTTGACTTCACAATGCCCAGCCTTGTAAAACCCTCTTCTTCTATGCTAGATGAAACCTCATGCCCTCCCACCATATCCCTTTTCAAATGAAGACCAGTTGTATGGCATGCAAGTGAAGACCATTTGGATGAGGAGGAGGATATTTAAAGTGAATATCATGAGAAAATCATCATTGGAAACCCTATTTTTGACACTAAATCAAAAAATTTAGAGATACTACAAGAAGAGGATGAACCTGATCAGTTAATGTAGCAAGGCAATGAACAAGTGTGTAAGGATGGAGAAGAAGAAGATAGTTTTGATCAGGAGAAACCATGTTTATCTAGTAAAGGTTTCATTCAAGGGGAGATGATGAGGTATTCTCTTGGACAAATGATCTTTAATTCAACATAGAAGAAGATGAATTTGGCCATGAAGCTATAATGAGGCTTCTTATGCAAAAGAGTGAAGAACAACTAGAATAAGACTTCTTTTGGGATGAGCTAGAGAACTTTTATTCAAGCCTTGAAATTAAATCATCATTTATTAAAGTGTAAATATAGGGGAAATAATAACAACAAGAGGAAGTGGATGTGTTTCCAAGTCAATTACTTAGGCAAGAGCATCCCAATCAATAGAATGATAAAATAATTAAACACAAGTTTGAGGGCAAACCTAATTGCTCAAACTTTCTCTTTTAAAAAGGATGCCCTATCAAGTACTTGGATCAGTTGGAAGCCAACAAGGAGAAGTCACCACATATTTTTCTTATTCTAGAGCACAAAATTGAGCATCAAGAAGGCTAGAATCAACTTGCCTGTCCATTCCAAGGTAGTTGTATTTCTAATCAATTTACATGGGTAGGTGAGTTTATTTTTATATTTAGAGAAGTATATCACTGGTTCATCGAGAACCCAATAATTCTCCATATTTGATTATCTTCACTCAAAAATGAAAATCATTATAAGTTGATAATAAAGGGTATCTATTTTACATAACCAGTCAATGGCTTTGTTTAGATAGTTTTCCATTTGGTTAGTTTAGGGTAGGTTAGATTATTTCTTTTCCCTGAATGCCTATGTGTACATTATAATTAGTTTTAGTTATTTTACCTTACTATAAGTACATATGAAATAGTTTGTGTTGTTTTATTTTCTCATTTTGTTGAGGTACACTTTTAGTTTTAAAATATTGGCTCAGGGGCAAGGCCAAGTAAGTTGTAGTTGTCTTGCATTTTCATAATGTGAGAAGTTTTAGATGCTTCTACAACTCCATGCCCAATGGATTTATTAAATATGTTAGATATATGATTTTTAGGTAAGTAGAACACATAGTTATCTATAATTTGGAATCTTCAAGTCACCATAATAAATTATGAAAAAAGTAGAGCTCTCTACACCAAATCAACCTATATAATGCTTTTTAGGATAAATTCTACAAGGCCAAATCATGCTCATTTATCTAAAAAAATTCTATAATGGTAGTAAAATGTTAGAGGAATACAAAGGTGAAGACAGTTGTAGAGAATTATTCCTCACTTAAAAATATTGCAATCATGAAAACTGTCTAGTGCATAGATTTCTATCTTTCCATTTGCCAAATCAGCCTGCACAACACTTTTGAAACATAATTTCGTAGAAACAAATGAAGTTAAATCACCTTAAAATTTATCATGATGGTATGAAAATGTGGGAATAATGTGAGGGTAAATAAATTAATATAAAATTCACTTCCATATGAAAAATAAGTAGGGTTAAAAATTAGATTTTAAGCTATTTTTTTACTTAATCCACTTTTTATATTTATAGTTTTTAGATCTAGCTAGTGAACACATTTCAAGCTCATTTTCATAGGGGTAAAAGAGTTCAAACCTTGTTGCATTCATGAAAACTGTCTAGTGCATATATTTCTATCTTTCCATTTGCCAAATCAGCCTACATAACACTTTTCAAACATAATTTCGTAGAAACAAATGAAGTTCAATCACCTTAAAATTTATCATGACGGTATGAAAATGTGGGAATAATGTGAGGGTAAATAAATTAATATAAAATTCACTTCCATATGAAAAATGAGTAGGGTTAAAAATTATATTTTAAGCTAATTTTTTACTCAATCCACATTTTGTATTTATAGTTTTTAGATCTAGCTAGTGAACACATTTCAAGCTCATTTTCATAGGGGTAAAAGAGGTCAAACCTTGTTAAAATTACCCATTGTGATGGAAAAATTCATTATAGTGTATGGATAAAGATAATTCACAAATATTTAATATCACGTGTGAAATGTGTATCCATCAAAATTGGCTTCTACATTGATTTTTACTTAGTCATTTTTTGCATCTTCCAGTTATAAAGTCTTCCCTATGAGCACTTTTACAACCCATTTTTATAGGACCAAATGAAATATAAATTTATTTAAAAAAATTATGATAGTAACCTAATGGAATGCAAAGGTAATTCATTTAGTATTATAGCATCTAGAGTTCCCAGTTAATAGTTATGATGGAGTGAAGTGACCCTATCAAAAAAAATTATCACCTAGCCAACTTTTCATTAGAAAACACTCAAAGGGTAGTGCATAGGGGTTAATTTGATCATTTAAAAAAAATAAAAACACATTTTTGAATGTATTTTCAAGATATATATATATATATATATATATATATATATATAAATATAAAATATGATAGTTTTTTTATCATATCTTAATCTATGATTTTATATTTTTCCATGTTCTAAAGGTGTTGATGTGACTATGCACGACTGCACGTTGGTTTTTTATTCATGTTTTTTGATCCAAAGCTCCATTTTTGAAGAAAATTATTGTGTTGTAAATTTAATTTCTATATATTTGAAATTTTATTAATTTAAAATTGGAGAAATTTAGGATTTAAAATTGGTCAATGTTACAACTGGAACAGTCTATTGATTTGAGCCCAAGTCTACAGACTTCAATGCAAAAATGGCTACTTAGAACTTGAAACTCACTTGTAGGTCATATTATATGCACACTTGGGTCTTTATAGGATTTTTATATGGATAACCTTCATCCCTCTCTATGCCACACTATGTTCCTATGCCTCCATACAAAATATTTATGCATTTGGAGTGTCCCTGATGGAGTTTGTGTGATATTGTCTTGTTCTCAAAAAATTATAGTGTGTTTATTAAGGAAATAGGGAAACTCAATATATTATTGATGCATCAAACTTTACTATTTTTATCACTCTCTTACCTTTTCCCTCAAAATCATAAGTTTAGATTAGTGGAAGATTTACCTTTCTAATCTTTAAGTTTGTGTGTTGGTCTTAAACTAGTATGCCTAGAATAGAAGGAAGCCAACCTACTCCAAAAGTTAATCCCAAGGAGAGAAATGGTACCACACCTTGGGGTATGATCCCATTATCTCATTGAACCATCTTCTAATTCAACAGGTGCATGGTTTAAGTGATAACAAATACACAATGATGGGTTCCTAGAACCCTTATTCCTTCTATTGGTAATTCAAAACCTTAGTGTCCTACTTTACATATGCCAAGCATAAAATATATTATAATGAAAGATATTTCACTTATACATGCTCCTTGGCATTACCACCAGTTTCTTGCACTAGGTTCTGAGTGGGGAGATACCTATGGTCATCCTTTTGATGAGATAATAAGATGATCATGTCTCTTCCAAAATTACCAAAAAAATGAAACATTCAAAAAAATCCAAATTTTTTTTTGACACCTACATGTTTTGTTATCTCCTTGGAATCTATGTTAGTTCCATGTTGAGGGATATCACATAATTTACTCCTAGATACACATATATAGGCATACATAGATACATGATACACTTATGGGTGTTGGTTTTTCCCTCTACTCACATCACTAGGATGTTGGGGGTATCTATCTTCTATGATCTTGATATACATAGGTTACATGATTCAATGATCACTTGACACTATCATGTCTAAGAGCACATATATACTTACACATGCCTTATCCATGCTTATATCTTGTACATGGTACTTGATATATTATGTACTTGACATTTTTTTCTAACACATTCAATCTATGGGCCACTATGACATGTTTATGCTAGTTGTTTATGCTTTAATTTACAAACTCAATTGAGTGTTTTACCTTTTTATTTATCTTACCTTTTTGAGCATTTGAATATGCTCTATTGTATGCAGGCCCTTACTTATGTATGTCTTCTTAGACATTTGAATATGCCATTGCCTTTTTAGACATTTGAATATGTCATTGCTTGTTGTATGGACATATGAATATATCATTCCTTATTTTTGTGGACATTTGACTAAGTCACGTCCATTAAAATTTATGGCATTTTAATATGCCACTTATTTGTAGTTTCCTTGGACCATTGATTTTTTGACTTGTTTTGAGTGCTCTCATGTGTGCACTTATTTGCTTATTGAGATTATGCT